>JAPYZE010000211.1:0-53984 GCA_030522805.1 Leptomastidea abnormis | reverse complement strand
TATATATATATAAGTATATTGAATGTAGGTATGAACGAGACTGGCCGTATGGAAATTTACCGGTCGGAAAATGAGCGTGTCGAAAGGTTGGGCAAACGTATAGGGGGACTCTATAGATGGGAGAGATGGTTATATGCGTGAGGGAGACTCTACACGCAATTTTAAACCACGTGCGACCTCCTAACGCTTCTTCTATTTTTGATTTATAATATTTTTTTTTTTTTTGATAAATGAAAATTTAGGATCACGTGATGTTTATGTGCAGGTGATTATTTTAGGTGTGTCTTTTTCTATTAAGAATATTAAAAATTTTTTTGGAGTAAATTATTAGACTTTTTTTATTTTTTAGAGGTTTACACGAAATTAATTTTACACATAAAAAAGGTTAAAAAAAATTAAAGCTACGGTCTTGAATTTATAAGATTAAACCTTATAATGGTATAGTGTCATGGAAGATACTTTTTTTTTGTAGTCATTGTTTGACATACAAGATTATATGACAGCTTCTCAAGTGAGTGGCAATGGTAATGACCCTGATAAAAGTCTTACATATTTTTTTGCTGGTAAACAAAACTCGGATACAATATATGTATGCGCAAAAAAAAAATGGATTAGATTTGTTTTAAGGTAAATCACATTCTTCACTTTCACTTTTATCTGTTTTTTTTTTGTCCTCAATCTTAAAACTTGTCTAAATTACTATGGAATAAAAACATGTAGTAATGAAGAGATTTTACAAATTTTCATCTTGCTTAAAATAAATTTAAATTAATTAAAGTTTGTAAATAATTTAGGAGAATTTATCCCTTTTTTTTTTTATATAATCGTGAAAAACATCCGAATTCTCGTTAGTTCTCAATATAGACAAAGTTCAATAAACAAATTTTCTCCGGCGTTTCACGAGAAAATTATCACTACGTAAATGAGTAACTTTCTCTTTTCCAGCTTATAAATAAAGAATACCTTTGCGTATCTTAACTTTTAGAATTTTTTCACAGCGATAAACCATTTGCAATGGAAAAAAATAAAAAATTCAATAAAAACCTAAAATATTTGCTAATGAAGCATCAGTGAAAATATCAAATAACCATCATAAATTTTATTTTTTAATTAAAAATTATCAAAAAAGCAAAGTAAGATTAAAATTTTATCATCAACACATAATATACAGCTTACACATAGTACATTCGACCACTGACTCCAACTTTATCTACGCTCAAATCATAACACAGAAAAGGAATTGCATGAAAATCAGCATCAGCCTCTGCTGTTCAATGAGCTCTAATGACAGCTGAATACTTGTGTTAGGGGCAAGAGTAGCTCTCGAGAGATCCTATTTAACAATTGAGGCCTGGTTAATTTTTTTTTCCTCTCCTACGTATATTCCGTTTCGTCATACATATATAAATTGGCGTCGTCTATGAGATAACCAGGCTTTCCGTCGCCGAGGATGAGCGCGAGCCGATTGCGATACACGCAACACACAAGAGATAGTTGTATATACCAAAGCAGAATCCAATTTGCTCAGTTTGCGTTACTGGCTTCCGCGAACATCTCTTATTTCCTCCTCTATATCAGCCTAACAAGAGAAATCTGTTGACCGTGAACTATAAATGTGACTATCTATTAGGGTTTTATTAAGTTTATCACGAAAAATTTACTGTGATTTATCATTACAGTTAATGGTTTGTATGAAAATTTAACAAATTTAATTATACAATTATTTGTCATTGTTAATTTATATATTAAAATAAATAACTTTTTTTTGTTGTATACATATATAATATAATATATCAATTGGATTAATTAAATGTTGATTTATATGAACCGCTATTTAAAATATTATTCATATATTTTCTTTTAACGATAATATTGTTTTGTGTCAAACGAAAAAGGAAGTTTGAGTTATCAGATTAAATGTTTTTTCCTTTCTTACAATAGCTAGCTCGTTCAAAAAGGATACACGCTAATGACTATTGTTCAATGTATCATTAGATTTGTCCTTGTACGGCTATAGGTCTTCCAATTCTTTTTGCAACGTAGATTGCAATATATATACCTATGTACTTGTATAGTTGTATAGAATAGTGATTGACAAGTGCAGATATGCTTTAACATGGTGTAAGGTGAATTTGACGCAAGATTCATGTTTTTTTTTTTCATTTGGTATTTTAAGCTTTGACTTTGGTGAAAGGGACTTAAGTACATGCGAGAAGTTAATTTAGAAGATAATAGACATTTTTTATTTTTTTTTGACAATTGTAATTCTGATTTGTTATATCTAACCTTGTCTGTTAATATTTTTTTTATTATTGTTGTATTGTTATAATCTTTTTTAATTTTAATTAAAAACATTAAAAAATTTGTTTTGCATTATTATGTTCACGTAATTTTGAAAGGGTTTGAAAAATTTAAAGAATTTGTATTATCATTTACACATAAAAATATTTTGATTAACGTTTTTAAAACCGAATAAAAATTATCAAATGTCATTAGATAGGTATCATTAAAGTATAATTTTACAAAAAATAATTATGAGTATAAATTACGATTTTTTTTCCTTTTTAACACTACCTGTTTGGTAAGTTTTTTTTACATCTAAACGGGCTAAAAATGATAATTAACGTAGCTGTCAAAAAAAAAGGTTTAGAAAACTTGTTTTCGGCATATATGTGTAGTTAAATAAAATAAACGATGGAATCGATATCAAACTTAAACAAATTTTCACAAATTACTTTGTGTATTATAAAATAGTTTAATTCCACGAGTCTATTAAGAGACATCTAAAAATTCCTAAAATAAATACACATATTTTTCATTCAACAAAATATATCCTGATTTCGATTCAATTTCTTCCCAAAAATGCGGTAGCACTTATACTACACAATATACCATATCTCAGTAAAAATCACAAAAAAAAACACATTTCCGCATTCAACAAAGACCACCAGCTGCTAATTTTCATGCCACATCGTCTAACACCCATACCTTTTTTTTTCTCTCTCTGAGAGCTCTCCAATCGATCAACGAAAAATTTCTCTCCCTAAAAAAGTACTCTATCGCACCCCTCCCTCCACTATTACTACCAAAGGTGTAATCTTTCTCTCTCACGATCTTTTTCACCTTAGCGCACTATATGGTAGTAGTAGTAGTAGCTGCTGGATGATCGAGCGAATCAAGGAGCCACTTCTCTTCCGCGCCTCATTAATCTTGCGAGAAAGTATATATAGGGCTGTATCAGTGTGCGTGAGTATATGTATTATATGAGTGTGTAATATGTGCGACGAGGCAAAAGCAGCAGGGAGAGCAGCTGGCCAAATAAACCAGAGCTTGTTGCTCTCTATATGTATATGTAGGCGCGTATCTGGTCGATTTTCAAATGCTGTGAAGGAAGGAATGACAACTACGACGACGACGACGTTGAGTTGCCTGTAAGATGCTCTACAGAGAAACCGGTGTCAATCACTTTTAATATACCTACATGCGTATATGCGATGTCGTTTATGCTTATACACCATTTGCAAATTGAAATATTATTTTTTTTATTTAATAGAATGTTTTTATTTCATCATATTAACACTCGTAAATATGTTTACATTAACATTAAAACTAATTAAAAGACATTTAATTAAATATAATTATAAATTTCAACATATATTATGTTTATAATTTTGAAATAATTTGTACTGACTTAGATTTAACGAGTTAGAAATTAGTAAATAATGAGAGAGAGAGTTTCACTGGCCTTGTATAACAACGTGTTCAAATTAAACATATTGTTTTATACGTTATTACCATTGTAAAAATTACGTTGCGAAAGAAAGGTCTTTAAAAAGGCAAGGAAAAATAAAGAAATAAAAAAAAAAGAAAATAAAAAGGAGCACTTGAGATGTACAGAAGGATAGATGCCCGAGAGTTTAAATAATAACCGAGAGCCTTTACATTCGCTAAGAAATACCGAGGCTTGTGAATCAATCGGTGGCAATCTGAAGAGAGCCAAGCCAATGAATTGGACCATTAATTCAAAGACCGCCATATTATATAGCTTGAAGGAGAAAAAGATTTACACGCATAAGAGAAAGACATTAAATGCAAGAGAGAAAGAAAGAAAGTAGAGAGAGAAATATTGAGAGAGTTTGGTGGAGAGAAAAGAAACTGATTTCTAGACGTATAACGTATTAAATATTATTAATTACAACCTAAACAAATGATATTCGATGTCAAATTAATTTCTATACCATATACAACTTTCAACACAGTCAAATTTTTTTACAACATGCATCCATGAATAATTAAAAAAAAAAGAGGGAATATATTCGTGATTGTCTCTTGAAGTTCTTTAAGTGTCAAGGACCAAAGAGTCGAGGAGTAAGAAAAAAAAAGTCTGCAGGAAAAGTGCAGCGTTGTACTCAGCTCTTTCTCTCTCGACAATCAACGTCCTGAGTGTCATTGTTCCAACAGCTGGGTAGTAGCACATTATTCTCTCTTTCTCTCTTTTCGCCCTCTTTTTCTTTTCCATCTTTCTTTAGCTCTCAAGCATATATGCGCGATTGTGAAAAAGTGGTAATACTGGTGAATGGAAAAACCGTTGTGCTCTCGTCATGTTGTATAGTTGTAGTTGTTGTTGTCGTCGTTGTAGTTCGGAAATAATTAAAAGCCTACTCTCCGGAAGACACTGCAGCAGTTCATTTTTTTTTTTTTTTTACATCGTTGTTGTTTTTTTTTCTACCTCCGTTGTTCTATATTTTATTTTCCGCAGACTTAACATCGAGCGCGGTGGTTTTGCTATAGTTGTTAACTTATGAAAGAGTAAGAAAATCCAATTTGGATGCACTTGAATTTTACATGAGTTTGAAACATTGTAAGTCGGTAAATTCTGTATGTAGGTATGGAAGTTTCGTAGAGTGTAATATTGTTCAATTGAAATTTTTAAAATTAATCAACTATTTTTTTTTTTAAAGTCAAATAAAAATAACCGTTAGACGAATAATTATAATAAAAATTAATTCACTTTCCTTTGAAATTATTCATCAGCCTGCTCACAATGTCTTATAAAACCAAAAAAAAAAAGTGATCGATCTTTTCTTTTTTACACCTCTTTCATGTTCCATAATATTTTATACCTGCTATAGTATTGAATTCAAGAAAATCGCTAATACATACAGCTCAATTAGTCGTAGATCGATCAATCAAGCTCAAGACACTTTGTGCAAATAAAGTACCCCTTTTTAAACCGTCAAGGATTTTGCTCTACAATTCTTATACACATACATACAACTTTACAATTAAACGCTTCAAATCCGGGCCACCTTTTTGCACCGTTGACTTACAAATTTATAATGATTATGTTCCTCCTTTAAAGACGTTTTTTTTTATCAACAACTCTACTCGTATGTTACAAATAAAAGTTTCATCTGCAAAATTTTTATACTTCCTCTGATGATACTTTAATAATAATAATGGGTTTAACTATATGTACATCAATTTTTGTTATCTATCCAAGATCGTTAAGGCTTGTAACGGTATAGGTTTTTTTTTTTCACTTAATAACTCGTGTAATTTACAAAACACCAACGCCCGACCCATTTTACTCCAGATCCTCCTCTTCTTCTTCTACTACAATTACCGGCTAACTTGCAAGGATGTGCGACTACTATCCTCCTAATGGCAAACGAATGGCTTTTAGCGTACCGCCCAGTTTATGGAAAAACAAGCAGTTACTGATGAAAATAGCAAAATAGAACGGCGCCGCGATCATCATTTGACCGATATTTGTTAGTTCCTAATAGAAGACGAGGAATCATCTTTTTTCTTTTTTCTTATTCTTCTCATTGACACTGAGTATCTTCCTTTTAATGTGAGGGAAGTGCGTTTTTGAGATATAGACCTTTTCAAAATCATTTTTCATTCGATGCTGGACGTGTGTCTCCAAGACTATTCGTTGTAAATTTTATAAAAGCTACCAAATTTATGTGTGAAGTCTTGGAAACGCGAAACGTTCTTTCTTTTTTGGGTATACATATATATTTTCTAACAGCTGTTTTAATTCTCGTAACGATTTTTTGGTGAGAGTTTATTCATCATCCTTAAATAAACAATATTATAATATTTTCTTTTACTTTTCATGACGAGTGTCATCGATTGAAAATTTTGAATAGTTTTTGTCGCATCATTTTGAATTTAATATTTTAAAAAATTTAACTAATGATGTTAAACTTTGTATGTAGATGACATCTTTATACAAAAATAAAATAATATTTATTACCTAATTCTGACTTGATGTAAGTTCTTAAAATTTTAACGTTTTCAATATAGAAAATTTTTAAATTCTTACATGCAAAAATTTTAGTTTAAAAAAAGTTCCTTCAATATAGATTTCAACCGTACAAATTAGCTCAAAGAAAAACCAAAAATTCATCACTCGCCTGTTGCTACAGATTTGTTCTTAGTCATCGAGAACAAGATGAATTTCCCCTCTTACACTTTTTCACCTTTGAACAATTGCAAAAAGGGTCCACAAAGTAAAAAGATCGATTTCCAGCTATTTATTTTCTCAAAAGTAGTCACCATACCAATCGATTCTCCGAAATTTTTATCTGTAACGTTCTCGATCCTTTCTTCACTACTCATCCATAACGTTAAAAAGAAAAAAAGCTAGATTAACCTCTGCAAACATAGTTGACTCGTCCTGAACTGCTATGTGAACTCAATACCCATTTTCCCACGGAATTTACAGTTGTGTATTATATGTGTATCGCATCGATTGGATGGGTTTTGTTTGAACGGAAAATCAGTGCGTGTATATGTATGTCATACGTTTTGTACGTGAATGGATCCACCTCGAAGACCCATCAACTTTATGTTACGTAGTGTAGATTTGGTTTGTATATGGCTTTAGAAGCTGTCGAGTGTCTGTGGCCTGTTTGCTTTTCGATTACCGATGTTTTTAATCTGTTTGCTTAGCTTGTGGATTGAATTTTAAGATGGTATGTGTGTCTGTGTGAATCAGTGTGTTTTTTTTCATCTGTTTCTGCTTCAGTACTGGCGTTTATTTATCGAATAGTCTGACCTTATTCGTTAAGTAAAATTGATTTTATTCTGATGCTGATGTTATTAAATTGAATACAAGACTTGGATTTTACATAAAGTCAGTAACTTTTTTAATTATAAAAATTAATTTTGTTTTTAAAAAAGGTTCTCACAGTGTAATATATTCTTAGAAATTTCAAGATGCAACACAAGGTTAATTCACTTTGTAATTGTGCATTTGCTTATAATGAAATGTAAAGAATAAAGCTGTGATGCAATTTTAACTTATTCCCATCATCAAAAGAAAGAAATGGAAATGTGTGCGTTTACCTGTAATAAGATTTCACACATAGGTATAATATTTATCTTTGCGACAAAAAAAAAAAAATTAAATTTCTAAAGGATATGCGCAATCATTAAATTTTTATAGCTCTTACCTTTTGTACAAAAAAACAGTATTATAACGATTACATCTTTGTTGATATTTCAGTCAACGTCATTATTCATTTTTATTACTTTAGGCACCACAGTTTTATAGATACAAAAAAAAGTACCATTTACAGGCCATTAAATATTATAAAAATTACAATTTAATAGTATATCCTATAGAAACTAGTCATCCACCATGATTCCATAATCTAGTATATTCTAAATAATATTCATCAACTTAAAACGACAAGCTTACATTAACGTATAAAGTCAAGTAAATTCCAACAACAAACAACCAAAAAAAAAAAACCTTAATTTACTAGGCTGCACAAAAAACGACTTCCTTTCGTGAGTTGTAAAAACGAGGAAGGGAAGTCAGACGTCTGTTTCCGGACGATCGACCTTTACCCCTCGAAAAAGAAAGAAAAAAAAGTTGCAGCTTGAGAGCATCAGTCAGCTGAGAGTCTAGCGTGCTTGACATCAGAAAAAAAAAAAATAGTTGGACAGACTTGAGAGAAGCCGTTTTTATTTTGAGAGAAGTACAATTGTTGGTTTGTTCACTCGATTTGAGTCAGCCGTCACTTTGTAACATTTGTTCTGTAGAGTAGATCTTGTTAATATTAAGTCCCGACTAGACTATTAGTTGAGTAGAGAATTAAAAAAATTATATATTAATGATGAGGGTCAATATTAGCTTGCTTATAACAAAAAAAAAAAACATTTGTTTGTACAAATGAGCATTATAAAAAAAATCTAACATTATATTAAACTTTAATAAACATTTATTGTTAGCACAGATATACCACATGTATATCACATAAGCTATACTATTCCACATACCATATGCATTCTAGTTTTTCCAGAAAAAAAGTATTAAAAAAAAAATACCTATCTCGAGCAATTCATCTTGATGACCGTAAAATTATACGTTTCTTAGTCAGAAAACTCATTTCCAAGATAGAAAAGGAATGAAACGAAGAAAAGCTAATTCGTAGAGAACAAAAAAGAAAAGAGTAAGACAGAGAAAGAGTAAAATAAGTCCCAAAGAATATATATACTTCTACAGGAGTAGTAGGGGGGGAGGGCGAACTCGCGTAACGTAACGGTTCGAGTGAAACTCAAAGGAATACAAACTATTTGCTAAAACGGTATATATACAATCCGATGAGGCCCCCGCGGCTTCTGCTTCTACTACTACTACTACTATCGGAACTATTTTAACGAGCCACTCAACGAGCACCTGACAATTATGTCAGAAGCGGCGCGGCAACGTCAGCATCAGCAGTTTGTGTCTAAAGAGAAAGAAAAAGAGAGAGACTATCGTAATCGGGTTCTTCTTTCTCTTCCCCTCTCTCTCTCTTTCTTTCTTTTTCTTTAGCTTATAGGAAATGTTCGCTTTTTATACTTAAGAGAATCTGCTGAGCCGTTCCGGCGTGCCGTTGCGCTTGATTGACAGTCGAAGAAGCATCACTTTGCTTTTGTTCATCTCTCTTATCTTGATCTTATAGGCGTGTAATTGATTGATGCATTTTTTTATCTTTCTTTTATTTTTTTTTTGACAGAATTTAATTGATGAGTGCTGCTGATAAAATGTTATTATGCAAGCTAATAATACTCAGTACTTGTATTTATATTATCTTCTTATACTAATATTTATGAATTTTCTTATTAAATAATTTTAGCAAACGTATAGTTGACACAAATTTCAAATATACGTGTATTCTTACACATGCTATTTGTAAGAACATGCTACATACTCAACTATAAAAAAAATATGAAAAAAAAAAAAAAATTGGGAGCACTCACAATCCGTCATTTGCCATCTCCCCACTTTGATACTCCAAGTTGTCCTGCTGCTCTCTTTTTTTTTTTTTTTTTTCACCATATAGCAATCAGCTCTCTTTCTCTTGCAGCCTACATTACACGCTAATAAAACGACTTACTGCCTCTCAGTTGACAAGCATGCAATTGCGTCGTCGTCGTTGTCTTTTCCGGGCCTTAAAAAAAGAAGGAAAGAGAAAAAAAAGAGATGAAGACAGAAGCAAAAAATAATATTGGTGTCTGTCCGTTAGTCAATTATCGCACCGCGGCATCCGCTATAATAAATATGTATACATATATAAATGAGAGAATACTAAGCTATAGTAGTATATATACGCGACGCGTGATTTTAATTGAGAGCAACCGCGGTATAATATAACACTATAGGCAATAATACACGTGTGTGTGTGTTTACGTCGGCGGGAATTGAACGCACGTGCTGGTATATCTCGCTTGATGCACGCACTTTTGATGCTATATATATATGTATACCGAGACATTCACCGTCTCATTCTTTTTTTCTCTCTCTCTTTTTTTGCTATGAGAATTTACCAGTGCAGAAAGAATCTTTTCTTTCTTTTTTTTGGCTCGTTTCCGCATTTATGGCGCATTCGCTTATCGGCTAAATATCTCTCTCCTCTCACTCTCTTATTTAATCTTCATAAATGCAATATATACTGGAAATTACACTTTAACGATTATGTGGTGCGAGTAATGCGAGCATCTATAACTTTTTACATTTATATATTACCTTACACGCGTATACGCAATATTAACATTCGATTTCTTCTCATATAAAAATATTTGTTAAAAATTTTTTTTATTATCTCATTCATTTATCATTAAATTGATGTAATTTTGCAATTGTACAAAATATAAAATTTTATATTACATTATTATTCAAAGGCTATTTGAGCAATTACAAATTTAATCAAATTCATATAGCATGTAGAGGTATGTACCTACCTATGTTTAAAATTGCACTTTATACCGTTCGTATACACTTTGATTAATCAAATGCAACCGTTTGATTATACGAGTGTAATGCCCTCAGCTACCTGTTTCCTTTTTTTCTTTTCTTCTTTTTCTTTTTGAAATTCTCTAAGCTCTTCTTTATCAAAACGAATTAATCTGAAAAAATACAAATGATCCCGATACCGTTTGAAAGTCAAGCGGACCAGAAAAACGAGATACTCCCTTCTATATAAGCCTTAGGGCATTAGCTTTATAAATTCTTTTTTTTCTTTTTTTTTTTTGATCGAGCATCTTGATATTAAAATCTCCCTTTTTGCTCTTGCCTAGATGTATGTGTATGACGTCAAGTATAAAAAAAAAGAAAACCACATCATCATTACGTCGCAGTCAAACCGCCCTTGTGGGCCCTTCACTGTATTACTACGATTAATGAATACGATTTTTCGAGCGACAAAAACGATTTGCTTATGATAATCCGCTTCATTCTAGAAAAGAGAGAGAGAGAGAGAAATTAATTTTTTAGCGGAACGCGTTTTCGGTACACTTCGTCGAGCAACATATGTGTATATATATTTATACGCCACAAGAAAAAGCTAAGGGCTCCTGTCGACTCTCCTTTGATGCGTGTGCACTTTATACGTTTATACATATATATATATATTTTCCTTTCCATCATATTCCAGCTTCTCATTTGCATAGAAATCTTATTCTTGATTATATGAGGATTCGTTATAGTTGACTTGTAGAGTCAACGACTTTAAATAATTAATATTATTTTTTTCTCATTTTACAACCGTTACATATTTTTATTTTCCTTTATATTTAACTTTTTATTTTATAATTATTTTAAAAAAAAGTTAGAATTTATTTAATAATATATAAATTTACTCAGCAATAAATCAATCTTTTAAAACTTAATTCTGACAAAACATCCATAAAATACATATATATATCTACTTTTACATTTTTCATGTAATCCAAAATAATAGTCATTGCATAATTCAATAACCAAACTCTCAATCATCAAAGAAATAAAAAACAACAACAAAATATATACCAATAACACCTCTAGCATAAAACCTATACATCAATCACATTCACTCCTTCGTATTATAATATAGGAAGAGAAGAGAGAAAAGTCGATTCGTCTCGCAGTATATATCGCAAAAAAATTAAAGAGGAAAAAAAAAATAACAGCAGCAACAGCACACATCACTTTTCTCTCTTTCTCTTGCAGAGGGTCGTCGTCGTAGTCGTATATATATATATAAAAGTTAGACGTGCGTCGCGAATCGTATCGAGGGAGTGTCGACTTCCTCCTTGCGATTATAAATAATTCATGGGCGCGCCGTAGTATAAGAAGGAGGAAAAAACAATAGTGAGGAGGACCGTGACATAGAAGTGAGAGAGAGAATAAGTCACGTGTGTGGGATATGTGTGCGTATATACGTATGACTGAGTAGTGTATGTTTTTAGCCTCTCTTTTTCGCGTGATCATTATGCTCTAGAGCTTGTCCGTTAGACGAGAGTGACAAGTCGCGGATATATACCTATATGATACTTATATACATGTATGTGTGTCTGGTGAAAAATGTGTGCTAGCACGATTACGGGCTGTCTTTGCTCATCGTCATATAGAATTAGAGAGAGGACCGGATTCATACTCACACATAAGAGAACTTGCTTGTCACATATGATTTTTCATCGAATTCATTATTATGCAGCTGCTTATTATTACAGCAACTTTATTTTTTCTTTTTTGCCATGTCTTTTATGTATGTATATACATTTGCCGTTGTTTGTAATACCAGGTTTTGAACTGAGATATAGATGTGTGCTTGCTAGTGTGTATGTGTATTCATTATTTATTCCGTGTCGGGGTGACCTATTAAGTCATATTTTTTTTATTCAACTCCCAATTTATAATACCTTATAGGTGTATATAGAGTCACATTGTAATTAATAAATTGAGAGAGAGATAGATAGAGAAAATAATTAATTATTGTAAGTAATGCATGCGCTGAGAAAGTTACACATCAAATATACCTATAATAAAAGAATGAATTTTAATCGAGAGGGAAAAATAAAGAGAGAAAGAAAGATGCGGTCATCGTTAATCACATATGTATATATTCAGGATATGTCGTTAACGAGAAATTGCAATTACAAAGATTTTTTCTCATGATCGCTTCGCAACACCTACCTCGATGCTTGTAATCTGTATTCTTATAATTAAACAATGAGGTGTACTGCGCTGCTGCTGCTGCCATGGTGAGAAACATGACTGTAGTTGCATTTTGTAAATGAATAGCCACTATAATATACATGTGTCTGTCCTTTACTGTCACGCGAATATAAATAAAAGAAAAAGAAAGAAGGGAATATCTTGCTATACTGCTGCAGCAGCAGCAGCTGAAGCAAAAGAAGCATTCTCTCCATTGATATTCGATAATCGAGAATTTCTTTTTTTTTTTTTTTCTTACAAAGGAAGCTGAGGAGTGAATCAAAAGTCTTTTGAGAGACTCACTCGCTCTTTTTTTTTCCAAGTTCCGCATATTATACGTATAGCTTCTATGCACAGTATATACACCCGCTTTTATTCCTGACGCGTCATCGTCACCATATAGTCGATGTCGTTGTCTCCCACGGAAATTTAATCTTTGAGTGGTCCTCTCTTTTTTTTTTAAGGTTTCAAGATGATGTATTGTCCACTTGGTTATAGCCCTCCGAAAAACGTGATTGAGTGGCTTTTGCTTGCCTTGGTCTAAGTGTATAGGATATATAGAAAGGAAGAGATGAACTTTGCACAAAATTTTTTTTATAAAAGTACAATTTTATTTTTTTAAATAACCTTTTTTTTGTTGCAAATTTAATTAGACAATGTTTATTTTTAAGCTAAGAATTAATAGCACGTGTAAAGTAAATATGATAAAAAAGAATAATGTATAGATGCATATCATCGTAAATGGAAGGATAATTATTGCATCTGCTCAAAATCGTCTCTACATAAAGGTACTCTATACAGATAAAGAAAAAGGTTCAGTAGCGACTCAAGACCAAAAAATAGAAGATTCAGTCTGACGATTAGCAAACTTAGCGAACGAAAAAACGGACGTTCGTTTGCCTTTCAAAAAAACAGCTGGCAAGAATATAGTGTTAGAACCACTCGGTTACTTGGTAAACATGGGTTTAGACCTATATTTTATCATTTACGTGGATCTGTACGTTTGTATAAGTAAGAGAAGGTTTAAAAAAAAAACCGTTTTTGACTTGAATACGTGTATATATAATATCCTATCTTTTTTTCTTTTTAACTTGATGTATAGTTAATTTGTAAATTAGATGATTAGAAAAAAAAATCGTCGAGATAAATTGAGTTTGACAGTTGCATCGCTGCTAATTCTGTTTGCATTGAGATAATTTTTTTTTTAAATATATTACACTCACACAACAGCTGGTTACGGTTCCTCGCAAATAACAACCTAGCTCGTCTTTCTCTCTTATTCCCGGACACAAACATTAAAAAAAAAAAACGGGAGATGGCGCAAAATAGTCAGTGTTTATCCTGCAAAACGGACTCGTTATATACTGTAGCTCTCATGACACGGAAGTAAACGCTTTTAACGAATGTCTTAGTCTGCAATAGTTTGTTATTTCCCGTTTTCTTAGACGTACGTACGTACGTATGCATGTATGTGTGTGCAAGAAATCTACGTAGTCTCTCTATATAACTAAAAAAAACCGCACAGCTGAGGAATTACTTTATGGACGGCTATTAGTTTCTTTTTTTTTTCTCGAGTTTTTTCTTTTTTCTCTCTGTACTTTTCGTAATGTCACGGCGACATTGTCGCGTTAAAGACTATCCTGTCGCGACATTGACGTGCTAATGTTGCTTCTTTATTACCTAGCTGTGTTATCTTCTTTTGAGAGCACAATACTAAATATTACACATATATATACATATATATATATTTGCTCCCGCACTAATATACACACAGAGGCGTCATGCACCGAAAGTAACGTTAGATTTTTTCGATGACCAACTTCCGCGGAAGTGCAGTGTATCCCTATGCTACAGTAGTAGCTAAGATTTTACGAATTGATAGGTTTATACATATATTCTTATCAGTTATGTTATGCATGAAATTTAATTACATACTCTTATCATTATTATTATTTTGAAGTTGAAGAATTGTTAAAAAAATTTTCCTAGATCTTGACGAAAGTCGTAATTTCGCGTTCCGTTTGGTTAATTAAAAATTTCGACGTACAGATAATATATAAAAGAGCATGATGTTCTAGTTTATTATATATATACATTGCCCGCAGACCAATTAGAGCGAAATATAAAGAAAAAATTTCCATGTGAGCAGTATAGAAAAAAAAATATATAATCTCCACCCATTACGTAAATTAAAATCCGCTAACGAATGGAAAAATAAAAACAAAACAAAAAAAAAGGATATCACGAGAGAAGCCATGAGGTATATAGCAAGAAAGCTTTATTTTCACCCTCATGAAATAACTGTATATGTATACATTACTTCTCTAGTCAGTCTGCATATTCTCTCATCATGCAGAAGGTTGTGAAAACGGTGTAAAATAAAAAAAAAAAAAAAAAGAAAGAAGGGAGAAAGAAAGAAAAAAAAAGAAAGAAACGGCACACAGTTGCAGTACATAGTATAGAACGCGTCATGCTCCTGTGGCTCTCTGTACTACACTGTGTGTGGACTGTATGAAGTGCATGCGGAAATGCCTACACACACAGAAAGAAGCCGGAAGCTCGTGAGCTGTGCTCAGGCGACGGTTACGTTATTAACGAAAGTAAATCGCTGACTGCCTGCCTGTGTGTATATACCTATATCTCTCCCTTTCTTTTTTTTTCTTTCTCTCTCTCTCTAACTTTTCGTCGCGCTTATCACAAGCGCTCATCGAGGACAAGGAGTTTTAAAATTTCGTCGAATGCTACTACTATATACAGGTATCTAAACCTATACTGGCTTACGAGCACACCTGAAGATTTGCGGTGCCCGTTAAATCTATGGAGACCCACGCGATATACGGGAAAGAGGGGAGAGATGGTTGTGGAGAGAAGAGGCTTTGGGGTTATAGAGAAAACTTTCTCTATACTCAACTCGTCTCTCTCTCTCTCTCTCTTTCTCTCTCTTTCTACTTCTCTATCTTTTTTTTTCTCTTTAGAGTATGGGATATATGGGCTTGCCCGATGATCGACGCCACTTCTTAATTGAGTCTTACGTATTATTGTTTCTGCCACTCTGTTGCTTATGCTGTCTTGATAGAAACTTTTACTTTTGTCGAATGTAATATTTATTTTTTTCTCACTCTTTTGATTTAAAACTCCACCTTGAGAGAGACCTATAGGTATATCCTGTTAGTTTTGATTATCATTATTTTTTTTATTATCATCATACTCTGTTGTTCTCCATCAACATCACTTTCTTTCTCTACAATTGTTGGTTTTAGAAGAGTTAAAGAAAATTTTACAATTTTCTGATGATATGAAAGCTACGGAATTTTGTGTTTGCGACTACTTTCACCAATTCGATTTTCCAAATATATACATAGATCGTTCACATGTCTATGTTTACTATAGTATATTTGCCAAATGCTTTTGAAATTTCAACGGTTGAATTGTAAAAGGAAAAGAGGATAGGGGAAAGCCTATGATGACGCCCACATTCTCTGGTATTCTTTTCGAAGTAGGCATAGATGATAAGGACGTTATCGCACTAGTCTGCAGGACGAATGAGTCGCGTCGTGTACTGTAGGCTCTATACTATTACCAAGTGTCTGCAAATCAACTGGCATTTCAAATATTCCGTTACACAACGTATATATGCTACATCCTCGACTTATCAGAGTTCCCCTAGTTTTTTTTTTTTTTTTTGACCAACTGACTTGCTTTTATTATTTTTTTTTAATATTGTTATCTGGATTCTACTTATAATTAAAATGGTTATGTAAATATTGTTATAAAATTGATTAAGATTTTAGTGACTTAAAATTAATTTAATTAGAGCAGTTTTAATAATTAAAATTAAAAAAATACATTTAAAATAGTATGATTTAAAGATGTTAAATATTAAAAATAATTTTAGAATCAACATAATAACCTTTTTTTTGTATCATCTTGCTGAAAAATAACGTATAAAATTAAACTCTACGATCTAGTTAATGATTCAAGTGAAGCGACGGAAATGACCTTGATAACAACGTGAGAACGAAACGGTATAATCATATGATATACGAATAAACTTAATTTTGTATACATTATATTCAGGTCACTGTTTTACGTCCTTATAATGCTCTTTTTATTTTTCCTTGATTGATATATTGAATAAACATTCGCAGATGTATAATTTTACCTAATTTCTTTTCAACTCTAATACAAAATAAAATCTTTATCTTGATCGACATTTAATCGAATTTAAATATAGACATTAGTCGACCACTGAATATAAGTAACGCCTACCTATCCATAAGTATACACGCAGCTGTTAGCCCTGTATCAAATAAAATAAAGGCAATTTTCTCTTAAAAAAAAGAAAAGTATAAAAATAAAATTTACAAGATCGATCAGGCCACAGAAAACTTAACACATACCAGACCAGAATCATTATCATCATCATTATTATTATTATCATCGATAACGGATCCCAAGAAAGAAAAAACCATTGGCATCTATCTCTCTCTCAGCATTCATGTACAGAATTTCCGTTACACACATAAGCGTACACGTGCATATAATACTGCCGCGAAAAAGACGTAAAACGACGCCGAAAAAAAAAGAAGAAAAGTGCTTAGAACACGAAAAGTGGGCGCGCAAGGATCTAGGCGAGTACTAGTTCCACCTTTTTTTTTCTAATCCCCCTTCCACTTGGTAAAATACCGCCTATTCGACTATTTGAATCTCCCTCGTCTTTGGCTACCTGGAGAGAGAGAGCAAATTTCCAGATGTGCAGTTAGGTTAATGATAGCGTCTAGATGTGGCAGTAGCTATATATAACTCTCTCGCGCGCGAAATAGGCGGAGTTGTGTGTTCGCCCTGGCATTGTTAGCCTTGCATGTACGTCTTTTTCTCTATTTTTTTTTCTTCTCGTTCTTTCTACTTCTCCTCGCTTGTTTCCTTTTTTTTTTAATTCTCTTCTTCTTTTTTTACCGATGTCGTATGGAGGAGAGAAAGAGACGCGAGACTAGTTCGCTGCAATTACGTAATTACGTGAATTGGACCTCCTTGTCGTGGATTTTTTTACTTGCTATCGACAGACTAGTATTTGCAGTATAGGTACCATTGTATTCGTTTACTCTTCTTTTTTTTTCTTCTTCTAATTCTAATTTTGTGAGTAATGTTCGATAAGTACATGGTTGTATGGTTCAACAAGCTATCCATACTGCGAATGATTTACCTAAAGCAAATTCAAATGTAATAAATTACAAATAGCTTAGATTTATTTTTAAGGAAAATATTTTTTTAATAAAATTTTGTGACATTCGGTACAGGAAATGAAAAAAATTTATTTCAAAATAACATTAATATAAAATTAAAGCCACACGCGAATCAATCAACTGAATCTTTTTTTTTCCAAATCAATGAGATCAAAAGCTATCAACGCAAATGATCAATCTGTATACCCTCCTATCTCTCGGAAGTTAGTAAGCATGGACATTAGGACGAAAAAGCATCCAACCACATTATACACCCTATATGTATAGTTATTTTCGAATCAGGTTCAAGTCCTAAAATAGAAAGTGCCTATAGAGGCTACCTCGTGTGCAGAGAGACATAAAACATCGACGCAAGTCTCAATCAATTTTATCCGATGAGAGTTGAAGAAACTAATGTGCGCACGTCTATACGCCTACGCAAAAACTCAGAGGCACTTACTCTTGATTTTCTCCCCTCCTTTGATATATATATATATATATATATATATATATATATATATATATATATATAGACTATACTCCCACGCGTTTAGATATTTTTTGATTATATCAAGCTTAAGACTTGTCATTACACGCGCTTGTCCATCAAATCTATCTTTTCGTGACGACAACAACAACACAACGATGATGCTGATGTACTGTTGCGTGGGTGTTTTGTTTGTTGTCATTGTTTACTGGTGGTTTCTAATTTGATTTGACAGATGGGGAAAAAAGAATAAATTTTTTTTGCTATTTTTAGAGGTCAATCATCCGAATAAAAATGTATTTTTCTTTTATACAGCTTAAAATATTATACTTGATTTGTAATTCAAAGAATCAAGTAATCTAATTTTACAATTATTTTTATACCATTATTTTTGTTTATTTACAGGTGAACTATATGTGGAGGATCTAGCTGAGCGATGTTTCGTATCTATAAGAATGGGTTGGCTGTGGGTCGAAGGAACGCCAATGAGATTAGCACTGCGGGCGCTTAATTTACGACAAGCTGAGCCCAGCATCTGTCAACCTCATGCGTTGGCACTTGGTTTTACTCTTAGTAATTCCAAATGCGAGACTCTTGCGACTTTTTGGGTAAGCTTTATTCATTTCATTTATATGTTACTGAAAATCCACATTATTTTATTCGTTTACTTTTTATATTACCTATTTACCAATGTTTTAACAATACCAAAATTAATTTAATTATTTATATCATTTAATAATTTTATTTTTATAATTAACATATCCAACCCTTTCAAAATAATTAATTCATAAATGACCTCCACAAATAAAACTCAAATCAACATATATATATATATATGTTTTAAGCAAAAATCCTTAAGCTATTCGTCCTAAGACACTTCCTCCATATATGCATGTATGCACATATAGAAGTCATGATTACGTATTGCAAGTGCACAATCTGTCCTAAGACATTTTTATTATTTTTTTTTTCCATCCCAACATGTGCAAACTTAACACACGTACCGCCAAGTTAGATTCGTCGCTTCTCTTACATACATATTATACTAGCCTGTCTATTTTGTCTCTCTGGATTCCTCAGTCTATACGACCTGGCTTGACTCCAGACGTATGTAATGTACATACATATACGTCTCTCTGGCAGCATTTCCATCGCGCGAATTTAGAATGCTGATGAGATAGACCTATAGCAAACTAACATCTCATTGTAGATCAGGCTGGGAACAAAAACAAAAACAAAAAATTAAGAACAACAACAACAACAATACGTGAGGTTTATTTTATAGTTGCAACATGAGTAGGCTTGAGTGAAAATCTGTTGAGCCGGAAGAGCGTGTAACTCTTTTTTTCTTTTTTCTTTTTTTTTTGGTTCTCGTTTGGCAATCGAGCCGTTGCAATATAGCTGAAGTCTTAATACGCTTTTTCTCCCTAATTAGACGGAAACTAATTTAAATAAGATCCCCACTCCTCCTTATTACTTTTCGTTCGTATTATATTATAGCCCGGCTTGTCTTTCGACATCTTTTTGCAGGTAGTAAAGAAAAACTTGGAGTTGGATTTTAAGTATAAGAAAATGAAATAAACGATTAAAGTCTATATACTTGGATATTTTGTAGAAATTTCGTGCGACTCAAGAAAATAAGAAATAAAAATTATTAAAAATAAAATAACAGAAACAGTAGTAGTAACAGCTTGTAAGATTCATCTTCACATTAGAGGATCCATTACTACTCAGAGAGAGAGAGGGAAATTCTATTTATGACACTTTCCCCAAGTACGAAATTAAATCTTGAAACTTCCTATAGCTACATAGAAGTACATCACAGACAGATTCGTAAAATTTATAGCTCTCAAGAAATCCATATAGAAGCTCGTCATCAACAAAAAAAAAAAAAGCACAAAAAAAAGGAAGATAGATTTAAGGAAAAAGGAAGCTCGCAAAAAAAAAAGGAATATCTCGCGCAGTATAGCGTTGCTTCGCGTGAGATAACGTGAAAAGGAAAGGGTCTTCCTCGACAACAGAGGGTATATATATATAAATACATATAAGACTCCCTCGCATCATGAGAGCCAATGTACACGCTATACATGTATATATACATACTCGCTAAATAAACCGCCACGCAATGTAATTGCATGCAAATGTACGTGCTCGCGCGAAAGAGCTTCTATCCATATTGCGATCCGTTTTTACTCAGCCGCGCGAATAACACTTTCACTATAAGACTGTACCACCTAGGGAAGAGAAGAGATAAAGAAAGAAAGGCTAACCCAGTGTCTTTCTTTTTTTTTCTTCTCACACCGACGTGCCATGCAAATATACACACACAATTAATAGTTTTGCAAAACTCTTCAAGCTTAATTACAAATCTATCTTGGTAATTTTATTATTAATAGAATGAGGTATATACACTCTGAGTATATATAAAGTGATTCTAAATTCGATTAACAGGATTCGTGTGGCACCCCGTTGTTTCGTTTCAAATATAATCGTGTGTGCCTTTAGAGTCTCGTTTAATACTTTTCTTTTTTTCTTCATAGTCATTTTCGAATGATTAACTTCCGAGTCTGTTACTTTCGCCCACACACACACAACAAACATATAACACACACGTGCGCGCTGCATGTGCTTAATTAAAATAGCGTTGAAGTTTATCGCACGGATTCTTCATGAGATCGCTCGTGTGTATTTATTACATTAGACTGAATGTAATTTCTTCTATATGTATGTATGTACGTATGTGTATAAGCACATATTATGTATGTGTATGTGTTGTTCTTTAGCCTTTTAATTTGAGCAAGAGAGTCTTGAGCTTTTGAGAAAGTAGGAAATGTGTCCTGCAGAGAGTTTAATTTTCAACTTGAGATATCAATCGTAGATTGTTATATTTTAAAATGAAAAAAAAAATAGATATACAGGTATATAATGTAATCATCACGCGGAAATTCAATTAACGAGAGCTACTACTACTACTTGTGCATTATTTTTACCAACATTTGTATATCTTAATTTGATTTTCTCTCTGCATAGACGTATAGAAAACGATTTAATCTTTATAAGCATAATACCAAAGTGTTAAATCTAGCTTATAGAATGAAAGATATATCAATTGAAATCAAAGCATTTTTCTTCCTCTTTCTCTTTCTCTATAGTTATATGTTTAAAATTCATCAGACTCTCGTGCATTTATTTATCCTCAACTTTATTTACCTGCATTATTATCCAGCTCAGGATTATTTCTCTAATTTGCACACGTAAACACGTAAACACGTAATGTGATTGGATAGAGATAATAAAAGAAGAATAGAAAATAGAAGTCTAGTCGCGTCTTGAAAGATCTTCTACTTTTTTAAACCTTGACTTGCTTGCAGTTGCCAAGAAATAAAATATTCTTCTATTTTTTCTAAGCCTAAGTTTCTTGACCTTCACTCCAATCACATCGCACTAAAAGACTTATTTTTTTAATTTTTTTAAATCTTTAGTAAAATTTGCATAAATTTTTACAACTTTCTCATCATACTTCGTATTGACCTCTGACCTGACATATCCGCGATCGCGCTCCACTAAAAGTTCAAATATCAAAGTAAAGCCATTAACCTTTCACACACACCGTATCTATATTGTAGCACACACAAGCCGGAACACTATTATACTATAGCTAAGCTTAACTCGAAAATTAAATCACGAGACAGGAAATGAGGTTTGGCTCTTTAAGTAGCTGACTGATACGTGAGGTGAAAAAAAAAAGAGAGGAAGAATCACCAACCGCCTGAAGGTATAGCGAAATTCTTGGGCTATTGTGCGTGAGAATATTCGAAATCCTCGTTAGGCCATCAAGCTTGTTAGAGTGTATACAACAACGTATACACAGAAGGAAGCATCGGTACGAGCATGCAGCTATTGATAGGCGCAAAGTCGTTGCGAGTTCATCAAAGAAGGGAACCAAAGAGTAAGAATGAGAGATAGAGAGAGAGAGAGAGAGAGAGAGAGAGAGAGAAAAAGATGGGTTTATATTATGTGTGCGGGATCGGTCGATGACTTTTTTTTTTACCACAGGCCGGATTTTACTTTCGCTCAGTTGCAGTAGTAGTGGTTGTATGTGTGTGTGTGTGTGTGTACATGCTGCATAATGACTGCTGCCGGCGGCGATTCGCTTACAATGGCTATTACGTCTTCATTTGAATGCAACATCGTGGTATATGTATATAGAGGTGGTGGTGGCGGATCTCTCGTTTTTGTTCTGATCAACACCCCAAACCCGCTGATTAAGAATGTGTTTATAAAAGCCTGCGTTGAAAAAAAAAAAAATTTCAGCAGAATTAATCGAATATTTTAGGCTATCCCTTCTTTCTCTTTTTCTTGCGTTTCATTATTGTTCTACTTGCACTATAGTATTGAGAATATTGCAGGGTTTTATAAATATATATAATATGGGCCCATTCAATACTTAAATGGAAAACATTCCTACGAATCACGTGAATAACACACATATACACACACACACATACCATACAGCGATTGAAAGGGAAAATTTTTAATGGAAAGCCGATCCGACCGATAGCTATATTTTGACAACAAGCATTACATACACCGACATACATACTTATATACATACATACATACATACATTCATACACGTATATTTAGCTCGAGAATCACACATAAAAGACTCAACGACTAGGTAAAAGCTAGATATAACATATACCTATACGTAGAGCTTTATACAAAAGCCGACGAGAAGTACAAGCCAAAGCTATATCAGCTCTAATCATCGGTGCGCAAGAACTAGCTTTTATTCCCGCATTATAAAATTCAATATAGGAAAATATATATGTGTGTATGTGTGTGTTGATGTGTACAGATGGCGAGAGAAAGAGAATAAGTGAGTGTAAGAGAAAAACTTAACGAAGCAGAGAATCAGGGCCGATGGATTAAGCACAGCTTGGCGTTATCTAATAAAAGCCAACGTGCATATATACGCGTACACATACACATGCATACGTACATACATACATACATACATACATACAGGGTAATAGAAGCCGGATGTACGCGAGATCCCGCGGAACAATCGATCTGCATATAATTAGAACGCTATATATACATGCAGAGGTTAAGGCGCTGAGAGGTTCTTTATTTATCTTTATATTTCTTAACTGATTATGGTGTAGAGCCTGGATATATCTGAGCTTTCCAACTCGTTTTTAATTGCATGTACTTTGTCTTCTTTTTTTATTTAGGCAGTTTTTTTTTTTTATAGATATTAGTTATTATTCATAGATATTACGTTTTATATTTAACTTCCTATAAGATTTATATTTTTGTTAAGCTGTTGTATATTTTATATTTATAATTATATGACAGGCTTCATTTAATTTTTTTATTTTTTTAATTTAGAAAATTTATTTTATTTTGATATAGAAATAGTAACCATTACTTTACCAACTACGTATCATATTAAGTATTTAATTGCACTTGTAAAAGCATACCGATATACTTTACGAAAACACTTGCTTAATAATTTTTTTTTTTTCCAACAAATCATAAGCTACGATTTAGCAGAAATAAAATAAAAAAGAAATAAAACGTAGCTAGAAATATAAAAATTAAAACCATAACGACAACCACTTTACGCGAGTTTAAAACCGCGGGGAAAGTTTCACTTCCGCTAAAAGCATATATATAGTAGGTATACATAGCAACAGAAACATACAGAACTACCTGGCGATACCGATATGTATATAGAAATGCCAACCAGCTGCTGCGACTTTTAATTTTATCTCAAAGCAAAACAAGACAAGTAAATTTTTTATACCACGGAAAGGAGAGAAAAGAAACGAAAGAGACAGTCGTGTGTGTATGGATATATACTGTAGTGTCGGCTACATTCGACTTTCAAATCTTATAAAGCACAAGCTAAAATTCCGCGTCATGGTCAATCTTATCAATGGCTCAAATAGGTTGCTACATACGACAAAATTAATTACTAGTAATATCTGTTTAATTCATTAATATCAATTCTTACTAATTTCTACCATCAACTTGACTATATATTACAACTTGATGATTCTTATAAAAAGCGTTACGCCATTTGCTTATTAGGCTGTGAGAGGTAAAAAATAAATTGGCTTCTTTCTTCATAAACTTATCCCATAGCTTGTGCACTTAATGACTTTATTAAATTAATTTCCAAATTAATCCAAATTTAAATTTTATGCATCATCATTAAATTACAAAATTATTTAACCATTATTTAAAATATTTTATAACAAATTATATTTTTCATTTCCTAATATCCTGATATTGCAAGCTTGATTTCACAGCACAAACATTTTTTAATTCACATATAAACTTCAAGATTCCAGCAAAAATTCTTCCAATCAATTTTTTCTATCACCTGATGTCAAACTCGTCATTTACTTGAAAATCTTCAAAATCATCAATATTCCTGCTCCCCGCAGTACAACACATGTCCTGAAAAAAATGTATAAAACTACTTAAATTAATAAAGGGACAAAATTTATCATGTTTCAGGCGGACACAGAGCCAATATGGTGGTCCTGGGTACGTGCGATAGCAGCGGAAATAGTACGTCAGACACCATTCCGTGCTCAGCGCTGCTTAAATTTCCTTGGCATATTAACAACCTGTCCCCGCGGTCCCGTACCCTTACCCGACAGTCCCACAGAGCAGAGACGTCGCTCGCGTAGCGAGTTGCGTTACTGGCCTACCTCAGATCTCACGATCGAGAAACTATCGAACGAGCACAGTACCTCGATCTTAGAGGAGTCGCGACGCCGAGCACGCAGCGAATTGCGCGGCTGGTCGAGCAGCAACTCCAGTGACGAGGATCTCGTTGGTAGTAGCGTTGGCGTACTGGTTAGCGGCAAGGAGCGCAGCGTCATCCTGCAGACCCGTGCCTGGGGTTGCAGCGAGAGCAGTGAGGGCAGCGACGATAGTCTGCCCTGGGGCGCGGGTCCTTGCCGGTCCAGCGTTGACTCGGTCGATTCCGCTATATCCCTTACCGAGACCACGACACGGGAGCAGAGGATGCAGAGGTACAAGGAGGCTAGGAGACGCGAGAACGAGGCTAGACGCAAGCAGGTCTTGGAGGAGGATGCAAGGAGGCGACGAGCTAATCGAGCAGCGGAGGAGAACAACAACAACAATAACAACGAGGTGCTACTGAACCGGGCCACATTAAAAATCCGGGGCAGGCTCTTGTTTACGAACGACAACGAGGACGTGACTTCGAAGCTTAAAGAGTCACAAGTGATGAGCAGGCTCAACTTGTCCTCCTCTCGGATTGAGGACAGCAACAGCAGCAGCAGTACGAGGAGCTCATCGCGGCCCGTAAAGTCATCGAACGACGTGACGTCGTCAACGGTGAGGTTCGAAGACACAAGGCATCATCACTTGACGTCCGATGACAACCGAAACAACAATCGAAACAATCAACTGAACAATAACGTGACAAACGGTATCGCGAAGTCAGGCATACTTAAAACCGACACGCTGGAACGTAGGAGTCGAGCGCGTGAGCGTCGAAATATCCGCGAAAAAAGTAGCCAACTTTCCCTGCCGGTAATCATGAGCAGCAGCGCAACCGTAGACATAGAAACTCTAAAAGAGCGGAAAGAACGATTAAGCAGGTTTGCCAGTCCGTCGAAACTTGTAGACGAGGATGACAGCATGGACTGTGCGGATAAGTCAACGTTACGGACATCGACCTCATTGTCGGTACTTCGTGAACCAGCATGCGAGGAGGACGTGGCGAGACTGCTGGAACGATGCCAGAGGGTTGATCATTATGTGCCTGTACGCGAGAAGCTGACGCTCTTCGAATCGCTATCGCGCATGCACGGCAGACTGGCTAGGAGCACAGAGGATTTAGGCAGATCCAGCTCGAATCCAAGTCCTAGAGGAAAGCAGAGGGCCAGGTCACTTCACGATCTCAATCGAGGTGGTATGAAATCTGTACCGGTCAGGGAAATGTGCAGGTTCTTTGAGAATGGCAAACCTGAGGCGCCGGTCGTCGCGAAGAAAGATGTTAATAACAGGACGAGGCACAATGAGTTTGGACCTGCAAGTCCTAGTAAGAGCCAGTATCGTGATCATCCGAAAAATCCGCATGCGCCTTGTATTAGGACTTCGTCGAGGAGAAAGCATTATGCCAAATGAATTGTAAAAAATTGATTTATGTTTGTACTTTATTATTATTATTACTTTTTCTCGTCGACGGAAAATGTTTTTTTTTTGTTTTTTTGGTTGTTGAATGTTAGTCCTTGAGATCGGAGCAAGGAAACTGCAATTCACTTGTTATCGGTTTGTCACTTTGAATCTCTGATTTGAATTGTTTAATGTTTGTTATAATGAAAATGCGACTTGAAAATTTAAAATTGATTTTGTGTTAGTCGAAATTTAATAATGTCGTGTACCGTAATTAATACATAAAGAAAAAAATGTATATTAATTTATTTTCAATCGACTTGACTTTATCAAAATTTTGTTATAAATTTTGCAAGCTTGTGTTTTTCATTGATATATAAATTATACGATCTAGTTCCGTGTTCTTTGTAAAATATAAATGCATGAAAAATCAAAATGGAACAGCAGAGAGTTGTTGTTAAAATTCTTGAATATACGTGGTTGTAGAATTTTTTTTTTTTTTTGCATTTGAATATCGTTTTCTAAATTCAATTTGTTCAGTTATTGAATCGATAAATTGTAATTTGTTTTCTGCTGCACCGTTTTCGCTTTATTTGCTGTGAACTTGTTACGTGTAAAATGTGTAGACACTTTCGTTAAAAAAAAAAACTATTTAAAATACGTAGGTAATATAAATAGTTTTAAATTCGTAAGTAATTATTCAATAATGTATTTGTTGTGTTAAGTTATAAGGAATGTGCTCATAAATGTTACTTAAAATGGATCTCGAAAAATTCGTTCTCGAAACAATGACTTTGAAAAACTGTACAGTACAAAATTAAATTTATATGTCACGATATTGTTTTCATAACTACTTTTTTATTTATTATCTTTGATATTAAAATTTTAATTTATTATAAAAAAAAAAAATCATAAATGTTAATTAAAAATCAAATTTGCACAAATATTCATCAATCATTATTAAAAACAATCTACTATCAGAACATTGATTGGAGAATGATTATTGAAATCAAATGTAATTAATCGAAAAACAAAAAAAAACAAGCTGTCCTGTAAATAATAAAAAAATTAAAAATTCTCATTTTTGCTGCACCGCAAAGAGAAAGTTGAGTCGTTCCGGTGTTCAAAAAGTCGAACATCAAAGGTACACGAAATAAATTAGTATGTAATAAGAAGTTTTGTGGTCGTGTACCTTGCAATTTCCGTGGTAGAAATGTCACCAGTTGATTCTTATATTCGACAAAACTTATATTTTTATCAAAAATTTTCTATTTTAATTTTGATACTATACTTCTAAATTCATTCTTATTTCATAATTTTTCTATTACAAAAAATCAACAATTCAATTAATTTTAATTAAAAATTTCGACAAACATTTCTATCAAATATTTAACTATACCTACATAAAAATCAACATACCCACCACCAAAAATAACACCAAAACGACAAAAACTATAAAAACTCTCAAATCTCAGCAATCATTACATAATATAACATTGAAATATTATTAACATGACGTAGAAAATCATTAAATAAAAGTGGAAAGCCCCGGGCCTATATACAAAATCAGCTTCAAGGCGAAGGAGACGTAGAGGGCAAGATATTCTAAGCAAGCAGCAAACTGGTGGGGTCAAGAAAAAAAAAAACTTGAAATGGAAATCGGTCGCCGTCGCCAAAGAGAGGCAGAGAAAGAGACAATCGGTATCTATATATACACGCGTTGCTCGCGCAACAGCCGAGAATGGCAGGCTCATTCGAATGCAAGTGGCACACGCGATTGAGAGAGAAAGAGAGAGAGGTTGAAAGAGAGACCCCGGAGTTCATTAACTCTCCTGGCATATAAGACAACCCGGGTACCACAGCAGCACACATACATATAGACACTTCGTATATACAGTTGGAATTTTCTCAGCTCTCGTGCTTTCTCGTTTCCCAGTTCGACCTTGGATATTACACACATACATACATACATACAAAAAACTATGCACCATCGTTTTACTGAATTAAATTTCTTTACAAACCAATAATGTGAGATTCGTTTGAATTATCAAAAATTTTGCCACCTTTTTATTTTTCTATCTCTACCAAGAATCAGCAAATTCACGCGCGCTGCACATAAGGTAATTGAACATCAGCTGCAAAAAAAGAGTCACGAACTTTCCTTTTCTCTCATAAGTACATTCAATATTCTTAAGACTTCAGGGTGGTCTCCTTTGGACCAAATGAAAAGAAATATCGACGTGCGAGAGTGTATATGTATGTGTGTGTACACTATCTTTCGTTTTCAGTGCAAGCTCTCCGATCACCACGACTTTCCCACGACAAGTAAACCGAACGAGAACCAGTCACAGCTGTTGACTTGATTTTTTTTTTTTTTTAAAAAAAAAAGTGTTTTCGCTGCTGAAATGGAGATCAATCAGATGCGCGAGTACTCACAGCGACCTTGGTGTATCACATCTCTTTCTCTCTATCCCTAACTGCAGAGAGAAAAGCGGCAAATGCTATGGTGCAGTTACTCGACCCGGAAAATATCGCGTGTACATACATACATACATACATACATAAAACGCGTTTCCTATGAGTGTAAAGGCTTGTTTCCTATATATTTTAGCACTCTTCGTTTTATATATCCTACACACATATCACACACGTGCGCGCGGTTAGTTCTATCCAGAGAGTCTACGTTTGTAACTAGGTCAGTTGGCTCGTTCCTCATACAACAACAGGACATCCGTGAGGCTTGGAATTATTATTATTTTTTTTTGCCTATGTCAGATTACTACGACTACTACTAATACTACTACTACTAATACTACTACACTCGCTAATTTTTTTTTTCTTCTTGAACTTTTGTATCGTGTTGCTTATTTTTTTTTTTTTGTTTGTTTTTGTTTTCAGTGTTTTGTTGAATGTCATTCGTGAAAAATTGACTACTTGCGTTTATATTATCATGTGATGTCCAATTATACATATTTTCGTTTATTTATAATTGTACATGTATACAGCGGTTTATTACGACTTTGTATTACCAATATATACGTGACGCTGTTTTTTCGTCAATTTCGATTAAATATTATTTAATATATATGTATATGTACGTTTGATAAATGTTATGTGGCAATCGAGTAAGAAAGTTCGATAAATAACCGACGATCTGTGAAAAAATAAAATAAAATAACACATAGAAGCTTCCACGTTTTCGAAAGGCGTCGAAAAGCGTTGCGATAGATTATAATATATGAAAACAACTGCGTTGATTTCTCACGATATCAAAGTGGTAATGGTTTATTTTTTTTTTTTTTTATGATAATTATTGTGTATAGTAGAAAACATAACGACGACTGATGATGAGAGATGCTCGAATAGGAGAGTGAAAGTGATAGAAATCGTGTTTGCTTTGATCGCATATTACAATGTACTGAGATTTTAGTATACTATAGTATAGATGATTTTTCTTCCATCTTCCATATATATCTTTCTCTCTATTTTGTTTAGCTCTCATAATCGCTCATCTTGTATAATATATAACTCTGGTTTATTTAAGTCGCACTCATTATTTAAGCACCATTGGTATGAATAATAATGATACGCTCAGTCACGATTTAATTTTTGCGTCGATTTAGGGTATTTATCGAATGTTAAGTTTCTAAATAATCAAAATTTATAAAAAATGAATGTAATTAATTATACTAATTGTAAATAATATTATTGATGTAATTCATATGCGAATGTATAAAATTATAAATAATTTAATGCACAACGAAGAAAAAATTAAAATTTAAAAAAAATTGTTAATTATTTATATTTTTTTCTATTTTTGACAAGTATTTATTAAGCAAAATTAAAACATTAATTTCTATTACAAATTATATTTTTCGTGCATTAAATATCAGTACAAAAATTTAACTATTTTATAGAAATTATTGAAAAAAATTAATTATCTATTACCATGCAATTTATTTAATTCCTCTCTTGTGCTAGCATTTATCAATAAAAGAAATCAAATGTATCGCAAACTTATTATCTATTAAAAAAATAAAAAAAAAAATAAAGTATCACTCTTCATTAAGTCGACGGTCAAGCGCATTTAAAAACGACCGTTCGCCAAAGAGGTTCTCTAGTCCCTCGCAAGTCTGAGTTGTTTATGTACGCAAAAAGAAAATTAAAAATTCAAAAAAGTAAAAAAAAAATAAATAAATAGGAAAAAATAAAATATTCTTAGATGATGAAAAACGAGAATATAAAAGCAAGAAAAGAAGGGAAGCAAGTAAGGCGTGGATGAGAAAACGGGATGAAAAACGAAAGCGAAAGTAGTAGAGACGAAAGTAAAAGAAAGAAGGTGAATATATTTATATATAGGGCCGTCGTGATTGCTTTCCCTCTCATTACCCCCGCGCGTGCATCCTTATATATACATATGCACGTTTGTATACACGTGTAAAATATACATATATATTGTACGGCCCGCGTTTATTAAAGGGTACTGTGATATAAATCAGGCGAGCGTGTTTGCCTGTATTATGTGTACATGAATGTGTGTAGTATGCGAGAGTATGTGTATATTAAATATCCTATATATGCTATGTATGGATTATTATTCGATATAATCTATTGGCTAAATTATCAAAAGCTGCTTATAATCTTGCAATGTTAAAATTATATATTCAGATTCATTTCTAAATTTTTTTATATTTAAAATATATTCAAAGTTTGTCTTTTCTTTTTTTCAGCATCGTTGTCAAATGTAACTTTAATATTTTTTTTTTTTAATTTTATTGCTATTAAAATAATAATAAAATAATTAATGATAATACAAAAAGAATTAAAAGAATATTGTATGTAGAAAACAATAATGGAGATGTAAAATTATGTGTACATATTATATATTATATAATTATAATTATTATTATTGTAATTACTTTAATTAATAAAATATTTAGAATGATCTTTATTGTTACCATATTCAACTAAAGATTTGTAAGTTTTACAGATTTATTTAAAATATATGCGTGCGTGTATACGTAGGTGAGAATGAAATTACGATAATTGCGAAAGAGCACGAAGGCGTATATATATATATATATATATACCTTACCCGTCAATCAAATCATGTTTGATATTTGTATTTACGTTTGTTACATCTCCATAGTAATAATAAAAGATAAAAAAAGATGGTACGAATAATAACCGTTATATAAATGAAAACAAATGTTTTTTAGAAAGTTTTCTTATAATGCCCTACCACAATCCCTCCATATGCTCATGTATATGTATTTGTCAAGGAACCTTGCACAAGTACTGTATATATTTCAGTTCAACGGAGTTCTATGTTTATTGAATGTGAGCTCGTGCAACGTACACGTGTATTATCCACAGGGATATATAATATGTGTGAATGTGCGATATTGCACCTTCATCTTTTTTTTTTTTAGTATCAAGAGCTCTGGAGTATAAAGGCTTGATTAATTTTGCTATTATCTTTTATTAGTATTATTTGGATTTATGACCGAGTTATTATTTCACTTGATCGCGGTTATTAATCTTAATTATCCGACTGCTGGTAAAGCAACTACATTTCCTTAAAATTATTTGATTGTTAGAGAGTTCAATATTTAGTCGATTCAAGTAATAATTACATTAATTACTAGATTTTACCTTTATTTTTTTTCCTGATAATTACATTAACATTTTCATGTAACTTTTGTTTCAGTCGATTAAAATAAAACCGATACAATCAGCTTCTACTCGAATATTGTAATGAAAAAAAAGATAAAAAAAAACCCGAAAAATGTAATACAAAGAAAATCGCACTTTCATCAATCCAAAACCACTACAAGCAAGTTACAACGTTCCGAGTAAAATGAAAAAAAAAAAAAATTGATTTGCCGCACAGGTTGAAAAAAAATTTCTCTTCGCGCATTCCCTCATAGGCTGTTGTACTTCCTGAAGCGCAGTTCTCTTGGTCGATCCGAGCGTGATCCAGAGAGTACATACAGTAACGTTCGTAACCACTTTTTTCGAAAGTTTCGCGGTTATTGCGCGCCTCTCCTTCTCTCGCGCGTGCACATGTAATATGCACCGCACACGCCTCCTTAATTGACTTAATTGCATACTTTTCGAGGAAACTTGATTTTATCCCCTTCTCCTTCTTTACCTCTCGCCTTCATTTCTCTACAGTACCATAACGTCGTTATCGATTTGATTTAAAGCCGTTTCTCGTAGCGCAACAATTGCACGTCTATGGGCTTGTTTTAATGTATATAAATAAAGGCTGATATCAGCTAGAAAGTTACGGGCTTAAACGTCTTATCGGATTTTCTAAAGTGCGAGAGATAACTGATCTTGTACAGGTTTACTAACTGATTTACTCCGGATGCTGTTTGAATGAGCTGAAAATTTTTACTTACCGAAAGATCACTTAATTCGCGTTTCTAATTTTCCATTATCATTGACATTTTATTTTAAAATTAATAGTGATATATTTCTTGAACTTTTGTATTGATATGGCTTGAAATTAAACATGCTCTTACGTTAACTTATTTTTAAATATTAAAAAAATTTAAATGTATTTATATTATTTCAACTGTGCATAAATAAATTAAAAGATTTAACTATAATGAAAGAATTTAAATAAACAACTGTTAATTAATAGATAAAACTGTAGATAATAGGATTTGTGGGAATGTAATTAATAATTAAGTCTTAAAATCTGTGAAACCTTTTGTATTCAAATGACACGCATAATCCCAACATTAACAAATTTTATAAAGATGTAGTATTTTATTTTTGGTTCTTAATAGAATCGCATAGAAAGTTATAAAAGTTTTCAAAAACAATAATTAAACAATTATTAGTTACATAAATTTATCATAAAAATGTTTTACAATTAATTATTGAATATTTACTGTAATTAAAGAATTAACACATTATGAAAATTCTCCTAATAATAATATCTATCTATTTTGGATAATTACTATAGGGTAAATTAAAAAATTAAATTATTAAAGTATCTTAGTATTTTGACAAGATTTAATTGAAAGATTTAATAACAAAGCTGCTTAAAGAATAGCTATCGAAGTATCAATGTATGTATTCACAACCAAAAGATAAAAAAAAAAATAAACTACTTAAAAATACATTTAATTAATCACGTATGACTTGTTAGATTAAAAGATATAGTATTGCACTTTATTTATGTAAATACGTTCTTTCAACGCCTTCCAACAGTCAAGCTGATAAACTCAAATTTCTAGACTTAAATTTAATAGCATCTCATTTTGTTCTTAAACATTAATAGTGAATAATAAAAAGTTTTTTAATTATTTCTCAATGTGAGACAGAATTACTTTTCAGAAGTGCCTGCAACATAAATATCAAATAATTAATTTTACTTTTAAGAAAAATAAAAACTATTCATAAATTTAAAAAATAATACCTTTAAGTCATCAATTTTTTGATCCCAATCTCCTTTACCAATTAATTCGACAGTTTTTGCAAGTAACATTGTTACGTTGCCAATATTTTTCTGAAATTCCTTTATAACTTCTGTAGCACATACAGTATCTTCAGAATCTCTCCAACAATCATAATCCGTGGCAATGGCAACAGCAGCATAAAATAACCCAGCTTCTTTTGCTAAATAAACCTACAAAAAATAATAATAATAATACTCAAAAATTTCTATCAATTTCTTTGTAATCATATCGTATAATATTTATAATTATACTTCTGGACAAGTCGTCATATTAACTAAATGTCCTCCCCATTGTTGAAACATCTTACTCTCCGCTTTTGATGAAAAACGAGGACCTTCAATAGTTACAACAGTAGCGCCTTTCTTGACTGAAAATCCTAATTCTTTTGCTGCGTCTTCAAAAATTTGCGAAGTGGACGGATCAAAAGCAGGCTCACATGGAACATGACAAACTCCTACAATTAAAAAAAAATACACGCGTATTAAAATAAATTTTTTAATTGTTAATATTGTAAAAATAAAATATTTATGCGTACCATAATATCTCTGAGAAGAACCATCGTAAAAAGTATTTTTCCTGTGAATGGTTCTGTCTATAAAGCTGTCTGGAATAACGAGCTGTCCCCTCCCGATCGATTCTACCAACGACCCACAAGCTGTAGATACAATAACATGCGTGCAACCGGCAGCTTTTAGAGCTTGTATATTTGCTCTATAATTTACTTCAGTAGGAGTCGTTTTATGGCCAGGTCCATGCCTTAAAAGTAGATATAAAACGATTTAATTTATACGATTGCTACCTTAATACATAAATTATATATTTATGTCGATAATTTTTAAATATTAAGTCATCATATATTTTACCTTGACAACAGTACAACGTCCACACCTGATATAACGCCCTTGTAAAGATTGCTCGATGGCAAACCAAATTCATTTTTGGCATCTTCTTGCTTAATTTCTGTACGGTCTACTAAAAAATTTTTTCCTGGATCATCAAGACCAGAACCACCGATTATTCCAACCTGTAACGATTTTATCAATTTTATATTAAAATTATTCAAGTTATAAAAATTTTAATATATCCACGTGATATTTTAACAACGTTATTATCTTCATTACAAGGTTCATATTTAATCTCGATTTTCAAGAATTTAAATTTATCACTTGTTAGACTTGACATATAATTGAAATTTTCCTTATTTAATAGTAAAATGTAAAATTAAACTACCTAGTTACAATAAGTAAACAAACGTAATTTATATATAAACAAACCTTTATTTTATATTTTCCCATGTTATATTTTATAACTGCTATCAGAAGGTCGTCAAATCGTTAAACGTTTTATCTTGCTAGACTTAAAGTAATTGTTGCAGATTTCTCTCTTATACTCAATATTATCACGAATATAGTAAAGTTCTCGTGGCTTGCCTCGTGCTAGCGTCTCTATACGCCAAACTGTACTACATCACAGTTACACAGATGGCGGAAATGGTGTCCTGTAATTTTCATAGATGGCGTTGATTCATTGGAAATTTACAGAATTATAGAAAAAGATAACGTCGTTATTATAAAACGATAATATATTACATGAATTAGAAAATGATTTAAGACGAAATAATGTAGCTGATCACAATTCGATTTGTTTAACTGATTAAAATTAAAATAAATTTAAAATAATTTACTTTAAAAAATTGAAAATTATCATTAGATTTGTTAATAAATATAAATTATGCAAATTATCTTATAAAGAAAGAAAATTTAAGTTCCATATATAAATGCTAAATTACATAATACTTAATTACCAAATTAACATAAAGCATTTAAAAATAATTGATCGTTAAATCTTTACGCTGAACCGATGAAAATATTAAAAGCAACAGTCTCGCAAACAGTAGTACATAAGAAAATCATGTAAAACCAATTCGAACAGCCATTTGAAATAACGTTTTTAAAAAAAATCTAATACTGCAGCAGCAACACACGTGGCATAAAAGGCTTCGTTATATATATACTTATACACAAGCGCATATCGGTATTTAAGATCGGCTTGACGACACGAGCAAAGAAACCGGGTGAATAATCGAGTGACTGGCCTTGATATTACGAGCGAGTAGACAAGACGGATATGAGCAAATGGTGTAGATACATGAGCGAGTTTATGTTTGTGTGTGTGTATGCATGTGTATACATATATATGCGTAAGCGCACGTGCGCAATCGATCTTCCGATCTCTCGTGGATCGAGAGAGCCGTATAGTAGTCTCCGGTGAAATCGATCGCATTTACCTTGCTTGGCTACAGATTTCTGTGTTTACAGGATCATATACACGTTCTCGTATGTACTCTTGGACGTTATTTCATTTTTATGAATTTCTGCCTTAGTATTATTTTTTTCTGTGCTTTTAAAAAAATTAAGATCTTTCTAGACTTATGTCTGGGTAATTTAATTTCATAACTGTCAATTGAGATTTCTTTTTTTTTTTTTTAAGAAAATGTGAGACAATTAAAAACATTGTTGGTTACGCTCATATTTATTCTTTATTACCCATTACCTTGGATTTATAACAGAAAATAAATATGAATAACAAATACAATTATTTTTGTTTTTTTTTTCGGTACAAAATAAAATACGCAAAATTATGTACAAAAATTATTTTATTAAAAAGAATATAGGAAAAAATGATTTATAACATTTACAACAAGTTTATCTAGATGGTTTTTATCTTTTTTTTTTATCATCGATACGAAAAATGTATAGATTTTTTAATAAAATCTTTAATTCTTATAATTTGTGGGCCCGCTAGATTATCTTTTTTTTTTTAACACATTTTCCACATTCTTTGATTGCACAGGAACATGATGCACGTAAATATTGTCAGCTCGTAGCTTCTTTTTTCGGTATTACAATATATAATTGTTTACAACCGTACAAAATTCCTTTGAGGCTTAATCGCAGTGATAATCACTTCTCAATATTTTTCATTTATACACATTTTTTCACTAACCACAAGTACAATAACATTTAAAATAAGTTTTATTTTATTTCTTCCTCTCGTACAGAGGAATTTTCAAAATCTTTCATACGTTCTTTTTTCCTCTCATTCGCACTTTTTTCGTTTTTTCTCTTCTCTCTCAAACAAAAATAATTAATAACTGCATTTTATTTCATATTTATGAAAGAGCAACACAGCGATCCTGTTACTTTCATAAATCAGTTTATAGCTAAAAAAAATACAATTTCACTACTTTTAATCTTTTTTAAAAGATAAAAATTTTTTTCAAGGCTCATTTCTAGCACGTAAAATATTCAAAATAATTCTTTCTGAATTCTATCATGTATTGTTTTTGTTTTTCATTTTTTTTTCCTCATTAAAAAAAGGGACATACGTGCCTACGAAAATAAAATACCGAAACGGTTCTCTGTAGTTTTTGAACCCTGCATTAATCTTAGTTCTTAACTTTCTCAAAGTTCACAAGACTTCTCGGTTCGTCTCTGATTTTTCTTTCTTAATTTGTTTTTTTTTTATCAGAATTTTCCTCGCGGAAATACGTGTACACTCTAACTATCCCGATCGAGAGAATCAAGGGTGTCGTTGCTAGAGGAATGCGTGAGGTCGCTTAATTCATCGAGGTGCTTTTGCTTCTTTCGGACGTTCCAATGCAAACATTCGGCAAGTGAATCGAACCAGTCGGTTATTTGGTCTGCTGCACAGATTGACGGCACTGGATAGATCGATGTCGTCACTCTTAAACTACAAGCAAATTTATAAAATTATAAATAGTTTAAAATTTTTTAAGATATTAAAAATGTTATTCTTACAATGTGAAATCTTTATGTTACGTGCATTTATTAGTTAGGTCAAATATAAGAAAATAATGAAAAATAAATTGTGGAAAAGAAAATGTGAATAATAGTTTTATGTAAAGTATAAATCAAGACCCATCACCTGAACAGCAACAGACCACAGCCCAAGTCTCATTCGTTTTATACGATGTAATGGTGATATTTTTGTTAAAACATAGTTTTCTCAAGAAAGTATTTTTTTGAAAAACTATTTTTAAAATGCTTATGATTAAGTATTTAAATTTAAGTCAATAGATAAAAATGACTAGCTTATGGCCAATAGTTATAGATCAAAAAGAATTTTATGTTTTTAAATAATAAAAATGCTTTTTAAAGTAATGTACTAATATAGTGCTTAATGTGAAAGATAAGTCAATTTTATAAACTAAGCTTTGTAAAACCAAGAATAATGCAATATATACATGAATTTAATGTAAACTAATTAAAAAATCTAATAGATTTCTAATAAAAGTGCCAATGTAAGATAGATTATAGAAATGTAATAATCTAAAAGTGCTGGTTATATTATGTAATCTATAGCTAAAAGTGTTTCTCGGGACGGACCTGTCCCCAACGCGTAACTCTTGCTGATTGCGACCGTCGAAGGAGACGTAAGCTGTGCTCCGTGCCTTGCTGTTAGCCATTATCTGAAAAGAAAAAAAAATACGATTAATTTGATATTTTTAAATCTTACCTATCGCCGTGAAAGAGTTCCTGTCGATTTCTACCGTCGAATGACACCCACGACGTATTTCTACTGTCTGGTGATACTGAAATCTAATTACAAGAGTAACCAAAGTTAATTTTTTTTTTTCTTAAAAAGTGTATATATTTATTCAACTCTAAAATATCGTGTCTACTAGTGGTCAATTGAAAATATTTATAAAGACTTACCTTGAGTTCTACACCAGCAGGCACTACGATGGGTCGGAAAGATAACGAGTGAGGACAAATGGGAGTGATCATGATGGCAGGTACAGAAGGATGTATCATACTAGCGCCTGCTGCAACAGCATAGGCAGTGGAACCGGTGGGTGTACTGACGATAAGTCCGTCACCCTGAACACTGGTTACGTGTTTGCCGTCGATAAAGAGATCGATGTTTGAAAGATAAGGCGAGGGTCCGCGATCCACCACGACCTCGTTTAGCACCAGCAGATTCGTTGGTGGTTTGGCTGGTTGACCCTCTTCTCCTTTACGCATTATTATACAACGTAAACGACTACGGAGTGTTAAGGCTGCGTGACCTGGATTTAAACAAAAAAAACAAACAATTATTTTAGACAATTTTTTGATGTGAATAAAATTAATTGAAATTAGTGTTTTGAAGCATTGGATGGTTGATTAAAAAAAAAAATATATATATATATACCTTCTAAGACGTTTGTAACTTGTTCTTGGAAATTATCAAACTCAAAGGGTGTTAAAAAACCCAGTGAGCCCAAGTGAAATGCCATGACAGGTGGTACTGATTGTTGGAAAAGAAGACTGGCGTACAAGAGTGTTCCATCTCCTCCCAAACAAACGATAAAATCTATGCGATCCTTTAAATAAAAATAAGAAAAAATAAATTATAAAATGAAAATAAAGTTTCCTCTACGAGGAAGCAAAAAAAAATACTGATGTCTAAGATTATTTTTGAAACTTGTTTTTATTAGCAGGTAATTAATTTTTTTTTCATGTTTATAAAAAGATAATGTATTATAAGAATTTAGAGTCATAGTATTCACAAAAAATTATTGTTGATTGTAATTTAAATATAATTTCAAGGAAATCAAATTACTAAAATGATTATACACGAATAACGTCTGTAGTCACTATAATAAAGAAAAAAAAGAAAAGGCTTGATTGTCTGTTCGTTATAAGATAAATTTGTACTGGAAGAATCATTAAAAAATTACCTGGAGATCATCTGTACCATCCCTGAAGGTCTGTAGTCTATCTCTAACTCCTTGAAACCTGTGGTCCCTGGCTAAGGCCGGATCCTCTAATACTGAGGCTTCGACAAATACTAACATACGTTTTTCCTAAAAAAATTAAAAAAGAAAATGTTAAAACTGAGAAATGCAACTTGTTGCTATGGTTTATCATAATTATGAATTTATTGTTCCTCAAACTTGTTTTTTAATGTTGTGCATCAAGATTCAATAGTCTCTATTGATTTATTTAAAATTTTAATTAAAAGAATTGCTGCAACTTTTTTGCATCTGATAAAAAAAAATCTGTACAATAGAGACAATTATAAACCAGTACAAGAATTATTTTCAATTATTAACGCTTTAAAAAAAAGAAAAGAAAAAAAATGAAACAAAAAGGTATAAAAATATTATTATTACAATCGTCTGAAATCATATACCACAGAAAATTTTGATACGATTAACTAGTACGTGAAACTTTGAAGCTCACATAAATTTCCAGGGTCAACTGGATCTCGGAAATACACGGCTGCTACATTGCACAGTAATTCATGTGCAATTTACATAAAAAGAGATGCATTTTGCTCTCGACATACCCAAGTTAACGAATCAAGAAGAGGATCATGAGCTTAGTGGAATGTGGCTCGGGGTCGTAGATATTTTTTTTCGTCAATGGCCATGTTGTTGTTGTTATGGAGAGGCACAATTGAATATAGGTATACAGACTTACCTCTATGAGCCATGTGACGAGCTGCACGAACGGTGGCAACACCGACGAATCACGGACTTTCTTGATGACAAGGACAGTGAGTGGCGGTTTGTACCATGTCAACCTTTGCGAGGCTGGATCTTGGATGGTCCTGAAAATGATATATTATTATAGCGGTTGCACCTTGGATGTTACGAGCGCAATAAGAAATATTCTTTATTATTTTTTTTCTTTCTTTTTGCATCAATTATTAATTTGATTAAAAATGATATTTTTTAGTTTTTTTTATTATGATATGTTGTGTAATTATTTATCTTATCAATTACATTATCTTACTAAATACTTGAGTAGAAATGATAAAATTAAAAAAATGACTTTATTTTAATATTATGTGATTGGAATTTTGACGTTAAAATATTGATTGAATACTCTTTAGGTAATTAAAATTGATTTTTAAGTTAATAATTTTGGTTTTTAATTCGTACCATTTATTGTTGTTATTCATTTAAAATACTTTTGTAAATTTAATTAATAAGAAAAAGGGGAATGAGATATTTAAGGAATCTTTTTATTAGGTCACTATTGAAAGTATAATTTACGTTTTGTTACATGCTTGATGATTTCGTTATCGATAGAGTTGCATATGAAAACAATTTAAATTGAAATTCATGAATTTTCAATATTTACATAATAATTTAATTAATGCATGAAATATTAAGAAATTTATTATTAATCAATATACGAAAATTCATCTTATATTATTATCATTTCATTTTGATATGAATTATTAATGAAATTCAACTCATTTTAATTTGTCGAAGTTGAACTAAATGAAATTCGAATTGCACGTGCGCGTACACGTTTGAAACTTGCAAGCTCACGTTGAGCTTAGCCTCTCACGTAAGGTACTTGATTTACGCTCTTTAGCAGTCACCTTAAGGTTAACGATTTTCCGTTTCGATTGGTATGCTTTAATTTATTTTTTTTTTGTCGTTGAACAGTCAGACATTATTTAAAGTAATTTTGTAACTTTACGATATTATAGTATATAATTTCGGTTTGAGATACAAATTTGAAAAAAAAGCTTTGAATTTTTTTTTATCTCGGTAAAACCATCTGATTATATGATTACAGACTAGTTACGTGAGCTCCAGGTAATCATAGAAAATGATATCATTTAATAATAATATAATTTGTGAATGGAATTCATAACGTTTTTACGTTGCTGTCGTCATTAATAATTGATACAAGTAGAGGAAAAAAAAATTTAAACAAGAATTAATATCATGTAAAAACAAGCAAGGGTATTGTTTATAATTATGTAATGATTTGCATTTGCATTACTGAGTTTACAAATGATTGCAATTAAAAATAAATGATACCACAGTTGGACCGATTATTAATACTACTGTAAGACTTGATTACCACAAAAAGCTTTCGTTGATGTAATAAACTTGAAAATTTTTTCTAAGAAATTAAAAAGAAAACCTTCAAGTTTACTTACTTATAAAAATAAATTATAGAAAAAAGAACAAGATTTGTATTCAATAATTTTTTTTCTTGAAGTCATCACTAAATATACTTATTAATATTAAATGATTCACTGTATGGAAAGATATAAGTAGCTTTTATAATTAATTGTCGTGTTTTCTTTATCAACCGATATTTTGTCCCAACTCAGAAATATCCCTTCACCCTACCTCTGCTTACAATCAAAACAAAATACCACAGGATAAGACTTCAAAACTTAAATTCACAAGACCCAAACAATAAACACTTAGTTGAAATTTGCTTACAAGGCGTAACGAACCGGCCGATCCTCCGAAGCACGTCCTTTGCTTGAGGCTACCATGTCTGATAGGAGGTGCGCGAATATAATCTCAAAGACAACTTCTTCGAGATCAACTTCGACGGGACGCGATATTCTTCTGTATCGTCGACAGTTTCCGCGCACACTGACCGCCGCACTTTGCAGCGCGTTTTTAACCGGCGGGAAAAAAAAACAATAGCGCCTCGCAGCGGCAGTATAGTAGCAGAGCTTGAGTGACTGCGCATGCGTCTATATTGCGTTGAGTTCTGATGTTATACATACACGCGCGTAATGCACGCTTATCAAGTGCCATTGCGCCGTGACAAACCGCAAGAGTACTACTGACTTTTGGCCTTCGAAATGTCGAATGATCCTTACTTTTTTTTCTTTTATTTTTTTTTGTTATGTTGTTGACGTAATGTTAAACAATGAATTGAAAATTGGTGAAGCGAGAAAATTATATTTCGTCGATTTAATTAAACTTCTTAAGAAACAAACAACCACTTCCTTGATTTTGGTGTTTTGTAGTTATTATGATTGTAATAAATTTTAAACTTATTTAATCATCACCTTCGTTTTCTATCCGATGAAAATTTAAGTATAAAACTAATAATAACACGAATAGTTGTTCAATATAAACTTTCACAAATTTGTGTATATGAATAGGAATCCTTATCTTTAATTACAAGTCTTCTTACCCACGTGATATATTTATTTTTGTATTTATCGTTGATACGAAAGCTTGAGTTTTGATTTTAATACATTATGTATTGATAATCATATCACGTAGTTTCTTTCTATGCACGTGACGATCACGTGCAAAAATCCACGTAAGCACGAAAAAAAAAGAAGAAGTGATTTAGCCTTCCCGAACTTTTGTGATTGTTTGCTAATTAAGGGTCTTTTCCGTCTTTTTTTTAGAACTAGCACTCTCAGCATTTTGATATACATACACACATAAATGCATTTGAATCGCTAATGTAATTCGCATTCAATATATTCTATCCTTCGCATTTTTAATTCAAGTTTTAATTACCATTATGTGTATATTTAAATAAAATTTAAAGTGGTTTAATAGAAAAAAAAAATTTTCAAAGTTCCTGTATTTTATAATATTACGTCTCGTTTCTCTTTCTTTTATTGTTTTTATTTTTCATCTCTTATCAAAATTTTAATACATAAATTATCAATTGCATATTAATATCAATTGATTCTCAAAATATACATCATGCATGTCATATTTAAAAGCTTGATTCAGTAGATTTCAGATGTATATATAGTCGACGTAGTATAGACATCCGGTAAAATTATTCATATAACGCAATTCATTACGATAATCTCGCTTGATTTTTTTTATTTTCAATTTCTTCGAATACACAATCAGTTCCGCAAATTCTTTCTTTGTTTAACATCTTATCAGGAAATAGCAAGAGAGTCAATAAAAGGTAAATGTGAGCTACAAATTATCAATAATTACGGTATAATTGTTAAAAAATTATGGCGATTGACATTGCGCCCAAGTCTAAGTTTACCGAAGAACAAAAGAGTCAATATACAGGAAAACTAAGTGTTTAAAAGCATGTGTTTCTACAATTTCTAATTGCATTTTGATTTGGAAGGTCGTCAAATTGATCGTAAATGTATTATCTTTTCGCTAATCGTTATTAGTCAGAATTGAATAAAATTTTTTATTGGAATTAGTACATAATTCATGTTTGTGGCGGCTATGTATTCATATTTTAATTGAAATGCGATGCAAGTATTTTATAAATATAAATATATACTCACATCACCATGGCTGAATTTTTCATTATACGTCCACATGGTCCAAAGTTTTGTATCGGGCTTGGTGCATTAAGGCTTCTTGTCCTCCTGCAATAAAAAATAATATTTATTTCAGTGTTTATAATTCATTTTAAAACATTTTGGTTTTTTCTTTATAAATTGTTCACAATTCTTTATCAAACAATTTTATTTTACAATAAAATTATGCAATGTTTTTGTTTGTTCTGTAAAGAGACATTGCCCTGTAAATTAGAATCTACTTTTAGTTGAACTTATTACAGTAAAAAAATTGGTCTAGTTTAATCTAGAACGGTGCAGAACTGTCGCAGATAAAATTAGATTTTTAGCATCTACACACTTTCTACAGAGCATTTAGGTTGTCGACTAAATTATTCAAACTTCTCAGAAAGCTTGTAAAAATTATTAAACATTTTATTTTATCCTCCTCGTTACAGTATATAATAAATTAGTTGTATTATATAAAAATTGTCAACGTAGATTCACGATTCTCTTTACATACTTATTTATCTCTATAAAATTTCAATAAAATGCGTTATTGTTTTTGGGTCAATGCTGCGGTCATCGCGTGTGCAGCAATGGCTATTGTATATTGTACCTGAGCACGCGATTCTTTCGACTATCGTTGATTGACTGTTGTTCAAAATCAAAGCCAGTTTCGGGATCGACGTTATTTGGTATTTCACGTAGTGGTGAGATTTGGTCCATGAGTGCCTGGTCGGACGATGCGAGCCATTCGCTCTCATCGTCCACCAGTTCTCGGCTGTTGCTCGCAATTTTGATGGCTGGAAGAGCACGTAAAAACGTGCTTCGATTCTTTTATATCGTAAGTAGCTTATAAAGGAGTTGGAAGTTTTTACTAATGTTTGTAAACTGATAATAAATTTATTTTATTATTTTCGAAACAAATTATTGTCTTGAAAATAATGTAATTAGTGATCAGTATTTATTTTTAAGTAATGCTACATTTGATATATTCAATTGTATGAAAATTGGCTCAAAAATCTTAAAATTTGTCTAGCGAAAAGCTACCATCAATCACACTAATGCTGACTAATCATATTTATGACAAATACATACTAATTGATATTAAAAAATAATATACTTATTTTGTGAAGATTAAAAAAATTCATTTAAAAGGAGCAAAATAAAATTGACTGTTTGTAATTTATTAATTTTAGAATCATAAGTTAATAACTGTTATTCCATCATATTTCATCGTAAGAAATAATATAAAACGAAAGGAATAAGAAACACATATGACGAAGATATTTATGGAAAACTTATCACGTGCGTCAGCAAAAACATAAATTACGTTTTTTCAAAAAAAAACGTCTGATTTTGAAAAGAAATCATTCAATCATCTAATTAACAAAACTCTTTAAAATATTTTTGAATGCTCTAACGTAACATGCAAAATTTTAATATCTTACACACACATATCATTAACAGCAAAAACATACACACTGCAAAAAAAAAGAAAGCTTGTTTTCACACTTACACATAAAAATCATTTTAAAGTTAAAAATTAAACTTATCAAGACTTAAACACATAATAGAAAAAAAAACCTCTCCTTATCTATATCACACCATTAACTATATTTGCATACAATAAAAGAAATACAATTCAAAATAAAAGACCAAGCATTAACGTGTACAAATATAGCAACTGACATGAAAACAAAACGAATAGCATATATATTCTCTCTCTCTCTCTCTCTCTCTCTCTCTCTCTCTCAGCTGCTGCAGCTGCAAAGTCCAAAGGCATCGACCGAAGCTGGCCAAGAAGCTTGCTGCTGTTACTGCTGTATGGCACGGATGAATCACGCGTGCAACTCGAGCGTGAAAGTGAGAGTAACCAAGCCGATTAATTAATTGCGTGTGTGTGTGTGTGTGTGCAACAAGCCTGTTTATATACAGGACTCCGTTAACGGGCTACTGCAGTGAGCTGCTCTCAAGATGCGAGAGAGCCGAAAGTGAGAGGGATCGTAAAAAAAAAAAAGTTGAGCTTCGTTTTTCGGTCAGTGAAGTAGTGATCCTTGAGAGATCCAGACTTATGCGATAAACTTTATACGTTTACTAGATTTTAAGATAACAAATGCAGTTTGGTATTATTATTATTATTATTGATTTGTTTGGAATTGTTAGGATATATTATTTTGGAAACTTTCACTTCCTGTTTTAGAAATACACCCGATTAAGTGTGACATTAATGGCTAATGACTAAATTAAGACCGTAAGCTAATAGCGTCACACTATTACGCGATCGCTTTTCTTTTCTTTCTTTTTTTTTTTTTTTTTTTAAATACTCGGCTTGCTGTACAGAGACAGAGATAATTTAGTAGTAGGTACTTTTAGCGTCTGTCGATGACCTAGGCGTGAAAAACTATATATTGTACATAGTAGAACCGATAATTCGGGACTTGTTTGTCGATGGTCGTATATATAGTGTGTTAGTAAGAGTAACTCGAGAGGAAGGTGACGCTGCATTTATTGTCAATTTTAAACGTATAGCGTCTCAAACTTGACTAACACGTACGCCACGGGTTGTAGGAAAAAAGTGACATTGAGAAATCACAAACTTTATAAATCGAAGTTGTTTAATCTTTTATATGCGATAATAAAAATTTAATTAACAGGGGGGGGGATCAAGCTTTTCTTTGTAACAGATTATTTCACAGTTAATAATTTCAAGAATATTGCGATAGAGTCTTAAGTGGTTGTTTCATTAGTCAGGAGTATTGTGAGTGTGACTATATGAAAATATCAAATGTTTGATCTTGGTCTTTTGAAAATTTAAAAGAACATTTTTAAAGACGTGATGATGTTAATGATGTTAATGGGTTTATTAATTTGACAATGTTATTTGTGTGGCAATATGGTTATTTGGAAATTATAAAGAGGAAAATAATAATTAATATTTAATTCTGGATAACAGTGCAATAACTAATAATGAATTTGAGGAAATTTAAAAGCAAACCAACTTCCTTCTATCAAATACACACAGCACATATAAAAAGAAATAAAATTATTCCTATAAATTTCAAATGCAATACATAACAGAATAATCTACGAAATGAAATGCACAAAGTAAAATCTAAATGCGTTTCATACAATAATACAGAATACACAATTAAGCAACGCTACAACAAGCTTTTTCCTTTAACCTCATCGCGCATTAGAATAATCTGTATTATACAACTACGTAAGGTCGCTTTCCTCGCGTCTATATATTTTCACAAAACCGCTAATTTCTGATACATTCTCTTTTCTGTTTTCTATACCCAAGCGCAAATTAAGAAGCGTAAAACTCGCGTGATTAGGCAAATAAGCAGAACTGAACACTCAAGACACACTTGCACGATGAAAACTATATCGATAAAAATTGGTACAGTACAAAAATTTGTTTTGCTCGCGTGAGATAAAAGATATACGCCAACCAAGAGACTTCACCCAAAAAGACCCGAGACCGACAGCTTGGTGGGCTGAGAAATGACTGGCAGGATGACGAACGTTTTTTAAAACTTGACTCTCAAGCCGATGAGCACGACAAACGATTATGGAATTTCTCTGGAATCGTCAGCTTGCTTGCTTGCTTCGAGCTATTGCTCTTTTCAGTTGGTAATGCAGTTTTCGATTTGTTAAGATGAAGAGATAATACCAAAGTACATATTATCTGCAGAAAGAAGCTGTCAGGTGATGAAATGCATTTGTTTGGGAAGGGGGAATTCAGACGCGCGCAGGTGAAAGGATATCACGAAAAATCTTGTATACCGTCTGAAGGTCGACAACGTGCTGCTGATTATGATAATTTTGGTGGAAATTCTTGTTTAGAAGTGAACTTGATATTCTTTGTAAACTTGATCTACCGTGTTTTGTTACAAAATGTTTTGAATTCTTTTTTTTTTTTTCGTTTTATGCTGCCTAGCTATATATTATTATTTTTTGAAGTAATGTCTATAATAAACTAACAAACTTTCTCTGAAATGTGGAGAAATTTGTTATATTAAATTTTTAAAAATAAATAAAGTTAATAAAAAAATTAATTGCCTTATTTTATATCATAGATGTTATTTTTTTTATATAAAAATATTTTCATCGGGTGAATTAACGATAAATTTATTTTCAAGTAAAACATAATAAATTAAACAAATATAATAGTCATTTCATAAATTTTTCTTGGTTATATTCTTAGATTTTTAATAAAAACTTATAATAGTTAACTAAAGAAATAACCTTGAAAAGTTCTAGCTGATTATATCATAATATAAGTTAGCATCTACTGAAACGTACTGGATAAAAAAACCAAAATAAAAAATTTATTTATAAAAAAAAATTTCTAAAAAAAGTATGAAGGATTATGAAGGCGAATAATTGAAAGATGTTAATGTTATTTAAAAACATTATATTTATGGACAGATAAAAAATGTTGTACTTGACAAAAAGTACCAAGTTTTTATACTATCATTACGAAAATTGTTAGTAAAAAAAAAAGCAAGCGCATAATAAATACCGTCATCGGGAATTAGCAGCTCACTGATTGCAGTCGTTGCATCACACTGAGTCTTGTGATTCGCAGCACTAGTATATATGAACAAAAAAGTTAAGAAAGTGAAAAAATAAAAAAAGACAACATTAACCACCATCGACAAGTCACGAGTCGTAATCGTCATCACAAGCACGCAATCGCGGCCAGTTCGATTTTCCACAATCTGTCCTTTGTACGATCAGTCGTAAAAGCAAAAAATAAAAAGAAAACATTAAAGGTATATAGACGAAAAAACTGGGACCTTTCAAGACATCATCTTGACGACGGAGACGAACTCGACGAGACACGGCACTTTGCTATTTCCCGTCGAGCCAATGAAAAGAGAGCGAAGAAAATGAAATCACCTGGTGTGGTATGCAGACGAGGCGAAAGGGAAACGCGTTCCTCGCTGTAAAAATTTAACGAGATTCCACGGCACGAACAAGCACATAGTTGGATAAGCGCTATAGCTTCACTTCCATGCGCATAGACTTTAAAGTCCTTCTTGAAAGATGTACGTTCATATAACGACAAAAAATACAACCTTATTTTTATTATTTTATCTGAGAGACGTGTGGGAGTTAAGTATACCTCCAGTTTTTTAATATTTTTATCTAAAAATGATAAATATTATAAAAATATAAATAGAACTATATTAATTACTGGTTGAATAATTTTTTTTAGCAAGAAGCTTTTAATAGGGTATATTTTAAATTACATTTTCTGTGCACTTGCTGCAAAGTAAAATTAAAAATGTTTAAACAGGCGTATGACGATAAAAATATCGAAAGAAAAATTACAAGGAAAATTGTTGTTCAATGTTTTTCAAAATTTTTTTTAATAGATAATTTATTCCATGCATGTTTGTTTATGAATTATTATGTAATTTCTAATTGATCGTTAATATTATATATAGGCTATTTAATATATAACATTTTTTAAAGTTATTATTATATTATTACGATCAGTTATATACTCAGCTAATATTTTTATTCACAACTAGATTAAACATTTTATCTAAAAAATTCATAACAAATCGAAAAAAAGTATATATTTACATTTTTAAATTTAAGTTTTTCCGATATTAAACACTGCGTCTTTTTTTTAATTTGCATAAGCTGATAACAGTTATCGCAACTTTGTATATGTATACCCTGATAAGAAAATCACCAGTTTAAGCGAAAAATTTTTATTCGCAAATAAGAGTCACACGTGAAACTGTTTATGATTATATAGGACCAAACACGTGTCAAGAAAATAAGTTGTGTTGTATATATATAGCCTTGGTATCCGATTAACGATCAACCCGCGCGCAATCGATCGTCCACTCGGAGAGAATCGCAATTGATCGGCAGCAAAGCGCGTCCACTGTAAGGCGCGCCCAAAGAGGTCTAGGCTGCTATACGACCTATTGTTTCGAAACTCTGTCCTTTCTTTTTTTTTTCGAATGCTTTGCCTCGCTGATTCGTTTTGCCTCGACTGGTACGATGACATTATGTTAATAAATAATCTTTGTAAGGATTATTTTTTTCTTAGTCATCCGTAACTTACTATTTAATTAAATTTTATTAATAAATTATTTATGTAAAATAATAAAATTAATAAATAACAAATGCTAATTATAAAAAAAAGCTTATATACCTTCTTGAAAAAAAAAAAAAAATTAAAAATCAATTCAAATCTCTAGATTTGTTAAAATTATTGAAAAACATCGGCAAACGCCAGTAACTGAACTTACGACAATTTCACAAGTTTATTTACTAGTTGGCAACAGGTATATAGAGGAAACACGAACTTTCTAAAAATACAATTTTCTCTCAAGACCCAAGTAGTATAGTCCGGCTCTTCTTTTCCTTTAACTAGTCGCACATAAATACCCACCACTCTCACACTAAAAACCGCCCGCAAACGTGGTAAGACATACACAATAAGAAGCACATAAAGCTTTAGAGGTTAAGGTCAGACAGCATCCCTAATAAAAACTAGTAGTATGCAAAAGCCATTGCTCCAAGCTTTACGCATTAAAATATATATATACATATATATTCCCTACCTCAACTCGGTATCGGAGTCATCGAGTGGCACGTGTTTTTTGCTACGCGATTCATTAATCGGCTCCATCCTAACTTTTTAATCTACGTAATCGTAACACACACGCGAAAACGGTACATCGCAGCTTGTGATGATGCCAACTGCCAGAGATGAGGAAACATGGTCGACGACCTAGTACTCGGTGTGGCGTCTCTCTTACTACGCATGCCTCGTCCGAAATCAATTCGGCGCTGTGCTGTTATATGGTACGCTAAAGCCAGCTGCTACTGCAGACTCTCTGGCTTGCAGCTGTGGCTACATGCTGTAGCTATATACTCTCTCTCTCTCTCTTTTTCTCACTTACTACATTAACTAAACTACCCTTCTCTCTAGGGGTATAAGATCCAATAGCTTGTGCTTTGAATTATTAATTGTTTGGCCTAGTTTTTATATATTTTCTTTTTTCTCTTTTGTTTGTGCAGCACTTAAATGATCGCTCAGGGATTTTAATGGGAGTGGAAAATCGATTTTGAACTTTTTTTTTTCTTTTATCGATGTCGACGTTGTAAAGCATAATGTTGACCTTCAGTACTTGAATTTACACTTGTTTAATTTCATTTTTTAAAATGATATTCAAGTTTGTGTTAGTTTTAGAGATTATTTTATCGAAAGTCTTGTTTTTATTAATTTTTTATTTTAAATAATGTCTCTGTAATAAAAAAATAATTATTCAGGTAAAATAAATTATGAAAAAAAATTTTTAATTACTTTGAATTGAATGAGAAAATTGATTTCAAATTAAGAATATTACATCTGTTATTTCCCGTTTATGTTTTAATCAACTGTTCTCCTAACCCTATGGAAACCTTAGTCATATATGCGGTTAAATATGTTAATTTAATTCTTACGGTACAAAGAATGTTTAATTCAATTACGGTATGGTATCCCCCCTTTATTCCTTAGCCATCTTGACCTCCTTACACTTGAAAAATTTAATATGCATATCACTACTTAGATTATTACGTAAACATGTTTAGAGTAAAAAGACTTATGAAAATATTTTTATTGTACAATTTTTATAATAATTTTTAATAGTCTTTTTAGCCTTTAATTATACGTTAAAATGTTAAAAATTGAGAATAAACATTTTAATAATTTTATGTAATTGTTATTTTTTAATTTACATGCATCTAAACCAATTTTGAATATGTTCGTAAATAAACAAATGATAATACTTATATAATTACAATACTCAAGTATTTAATTTAAGTCTTAAATATTTTTTAATACTACTTTATAAATATATAATATTTGGTTGAATTGTATTAAAAAACTTCAGTTGCTAATAAGTGATGATCTTGTTTAATTTTTGACTGTACTCAATAATACAAAATTCATGAATTATATAATCAAGTAACAATAAAACTCATTTTAGTAATTCTATACAAACTTCGCGTCGCAATGTCCGGTCGCTGACCTGCATTATGGAAGTTTAAAAAAATTTTTTGCGACATAAATACATTACTCTATATTATTATGCATTCTGCAGCACATGAATTAAAGTCGAAAAATTCCACGATAAGTGACGTTTGCATGCAGTATCGAAGTAATGAATGTTTTATGAATCGCTGACTCATCGGTACAGTGAAATATATCAAAATAATCAGCAGTTAATCTAATAATGACAAAAGTTTTTAATTATTAATAATTTTATCATGTAAAAGCAATGGATGTGAAAAACATTTTATTTTAAAACTGAATATTGAAAATTTTTATGCATATGCTTTAAAATTAAATGTTATAATAACATTAAAAATAATTGAATATCTGTTAAATATATTAATATAAAAAAAATTTAAAAATTTGATATAAAATAAAAAAAAAAATTTCCGGTACCGGGAATCGAACCCGAGCCTCCTGGGTGAGAGCCAGGTATCCTAGCCACTAGACCATACCGGATTGGTGAAGACTTTTGTCTTAATACACGTACAACTTGAATTCGATCATTTTTTTTATGAATAATTTTTATAGATTTTCGTAAAATTTTTATAAAATTATATTATTTTTATTATAAAAGCAATTTTAATTTTAAACAAAGCAAACTATAATTTAAATTAAATTAAAAATTGTATTTTATACAATAGATTGAAACATTAATGTTAATTATATATTATAATATATTAATTGTTAGGTGATATATTAATCATTAATTTATTAATTAGTCATTATAAATTTAGTAAATATAAATAAAATATTTAAAATTTAAAAATTTTTTGTGTAAGCACAAAATAATACTTAAAATTGTTTAAATAGTCTATTCTATTAATTTTTCGAAACGATGAATAGATAAATACTAAAATAATGCCACTAAACATTTTGCGATTGCAACATAGATCGTCCTTGAATTTGAGGTGCCACCGCTTAGAGTTAAGAACTTGAAACTTACATTTTTACATACATTTCAAAAGAAAAGAAAAAAAAATATGCAAAACTTGTTTTAAAAGAAGATATGAGTTTATAGAAAACTTTCTAAAAATGTTGCAAGTTAAAAGGAATCCGTGCGACCCCCGTCGGCAAATCTATTCAACGTAACTAATCTCTGTTTTAGAGGCAAGTATAAAGAGTCTAAACTCACGGCCAAGTACCGGAGCGCTTCCTTCTCCGGAATTCCGGATCCTTATCCTCAAGCAATAGCAGCTGTTGGTGGTTCTGTTGCTGTTGGCGCTGCTGCTCTGGAATGTCTCGCCATGAGCCAAGCAGCTCGCAACTCACGCTGGATCGACGCGCTTGTTCCCTCATTATTTCCATCTAATGATTCAGCTCGCAGATGTAACGACAAATTCCATTGTTCCCTCATTATTTCCATCTAATGATTCAGCTCGCAGATGTAACGACAAATTCCAGTCACTCTCATCCTTTTAGTATTTCCGTTCGGTCTTTTTGAGCGATTGTCTTATGGTACCTTACTGTTGTTTTTTAAGTTTCCTTGTTGTCAATTTATTTTTACGGTTTACTGCTTTGTTTAAACTTAACCAAATTTTTTTTGTTTGATTTTTCAGACAGTATAATTTATTATTCGTAATAAAATAGATCAAATAAAAAGATCTAAATATTTCAATAAATGTATTAAGCTGAAAAATTACATCCAAAATGAAAGTGACCACAAAATTAAACAAAATCAACTAATTTCACATACTATCCGTATAAACTTGAACGATTTCTTTAGTTTGTTTGCTAATCTTCTATCTGTATTTTTCGTATCCACTCAAAGTAATTAAACTACAATATATCTATAATTTCACCTATTCAATCTAAGATAAAGATAGAAAAAAAAGTTTTAAATAAAAAAGCAAGCGCGTTTTTTATATTCACTTGACTTCACTTTTAGAGTTCGTATATAAAAGAGACCAAACTTTCCGCTTCACGAGACAGGTGGCTTTTGTCGTCAACTAAGGCGTTCGACAACACTCTTTTGGCCTTAATACGAAAATTCACGGCTGGAAAGCCGAGT
>JAPYZE010000210.1:0-73345 GCA_030522805.1 Leptomastidea abnormis | reverse complement strand
CTTAAAATAGATTTTATAGGTTTTTTCATTGGGGGGGCCCCACATGGTCTATACGTCCCTGGTCTGCGGCTAGCTCCAGCGGGTAGCTTCAGCTTCATACAAGGGACTTACGAGCTGGAAAACGTCGGCTCGAGTACAGCTCGACTATCTCATAAGAAATTTGACGTGTAAAACGTGCAAAGGAGGAGCTTGAGCTTTTCGAATGACAGTCTACACGCTAAGGAAAATCGCTACTTTTAAAAAGAAAAAAAAATCGAATATAGATATATATTCTCAGTGAGTGAATAAGGCTTTGCACAAAGCAAGGAAACCCGAACGAAATACTACGTTGACGCTGGGGAAATACTAAACTGATTGCGTTCTCAAGAGTCTCTCTTCTTTTTCTTTTTCTTTCCTTTCGACTGAAAGAATGTAAACGGATCTATAACATTTGCTGATGAAGGTGATGTATAATGAGATTCGTCGGATTTGTTATGAGAAAGTTTAATGTGTCAAAAATGAAAAATTACTTATTTGACCAAATAATTATTTTTTTTTTTTATTTTTCATGTAGTGGATAATAATTCTTTGAAGTTATACACGAATATGAATTTAATATTTTTATGGATTAAAAATGTAGCTAAATAAGAAAAATAGTATGCTTCATTCAATTTGAAGAAAAAGGTAGCGTCTTAGAAAAAAAATGACTTGCATATGTAAAACGAGATCTGCAAGCTCGAATGTAAAATGTACTGCATCTTGAAATTTTGCAGGATATGTAAGCAAGCCTTTGACATGTTACTTGCTACTGCGTAGTGATGCATAAAAATCCATGTCTATCCATCAAGCTGTAAGAAAAGACGGTCCATTTTTGAAAGAATACAAGAGCTTGCGAGCTGTTGATCTCTGCTACATCAAAGCCAGACAAATAAAAGTGCCAGAAGTAAAAGGGTTAGAGAAAGAATAACTTTTCGTTGGCTGGAAAAACTTTTTTAAAGAAAGTCTATAGTGTCGTTCAAGCTGCAAGCTCAAGCTCAAAAGACCTGGCAAAACTAAAATGTCTTCTTGTCTACCACAAAGCATTACTTAAGCATTTAACCTCAACAAGACTATAGCAACGAAGTCAGTTGTCTGAAGCTTACAGCAGAAACTAAGCTGTAAGCTTATTTAAAATGGGATTAAATCAAGGCTATGTTGATGCAATATAAATCAATCTTTCAGAAGGTTCAACAACGAATTATAATATCCTATACATTTTCAATGGTTTCATATCTTTTTTCGCAAGCTCATAAAACTACCTCTACTTGTTGAAAACTTGTTATTTTTTTTCTTTTGATTTTTCTCCACATCTTGAATTTACATCGCGAGTCTTCGAGTTTTCAGAGCACGTACTGAAAACTCACAACCCACCCTAATTCCGTTTCAAGTGCGAAAACTCGAAATGCTTTGGATGTGTGATATTCCATCCGATTGTCCCCTTGACATCATCATATTCTACTCCCCATATCTACATACATACCGGACAACCTATACTTGGAATATACAAGTATAGCACGTATAAGAGAGAAGAAAGTTGTTCGAGGACTGAGCAAGAGAGATTTCAAGTACGAGGAGCAAAGTTTTCATTTGGGGAGGGGGGAGAGAATCGAAAAGTTTTCGGGCCTTTCAATATTATATACACTTTCTTATCGGCAACAGGCTGGATAAAAGGTCACGTGGGAATGTCTATAACTTCGATATAACTAGTTCATAAAATTTTGAAGAAAAGAAAAGAATGAATAAGTAACTGAAATATGAAAAAGTTATGATTATCAAAAAGTGATCGAAAGTTATGTTTGGTAAATATTTTGAAAATAATATATAATGAAAATTCTAAAGATTTTATTTGTTAAGGATTACTTTTTAAATTTCATATAAACATTAATTTCATGCCACATGAGCTTAAATTGTGGTAAATGTAATGGTGTCTAGATCGTTTCCTCAAGTCTACAGCTTTAAGCTTGCCATAATGAAAAGCCTCTTGTTGTCGTTTCGCTTAAACTCTGTCATAGTTCTGTCAACGACAGAATAAAAGCAAACGGGAAAAAATTTTACTTGGTAGCACTTAGAATAGCTAGGATAGATTTGAGTGTTGCGCTCGTAATAGAGTTTGCTTTTAGTATAAAAATTAAAAGAAAAATTGAAAGTGACTTGTCCTCCCTTATACTTATTTATACAATAGAAATGATAGAAGATTTTTCTGTATGCAATTTATTTCTTTTTTGCAAAAAATAAGATTGAATGAGTGTTTGATCTTGCGGATTTCTCTACATAGTATTATATATTTCAACTTCAATTACAAGAATGTACTTCAAGTGCTTCTTCAATTTTTCTTTGAAGAAGATTGTAATTTGTTTTTTGCGACCTAAGTATTTTTTTCTTGGCTTCTTTACTACTTTATTACAAATTAACTTGAAATTTAAGCGCTTTGACTTTAACAATCAAAACTAATTTTAATGAGAATAAATCTAAAGCTTTTCATTAATAAGAAAGCAAAATTATATAACGGAGGTTCATATATAAAAAATTTCAAAATCATTGTTCATTAAACTAAAATAACTGAAATAAAAACCTTAACAGTTAGACGACTTTCAAAGCTCAAAAATCCAATTTCACAAAGCTCTCACCACATCGGCCTCAATCGTAGAAAGTAAGAGACTCGCCATAACGAAAAGAGCGAGTCAAACAATTTGTTGAAAACCGCAAGTTGAATCCGCAAACTGTAACGTGAAAAAAGAAAGAGATGAAAAAAAAGTACGCAGAATCAAATAGTGCCTTGGGCACAAAAGACGCACTCCTCGACATTTCCATTTACTAAATCCAGTTCTACGTCGAACCCACGTGTTTGCTTCTAGAGATGCACATTTGAAGGAACTTGGCATCGACGTCTTCTTCTTCTACTTCGACATCTTGAAACTGATAGATATACACTTTCAGCTTGGGAGAATATATCTGATGTTTACCAGGATATTCTGTTTGATGGAATTTGAAAGGTATAAAATACGTGGATATGCTTCAATATGGCATTTAGATTGATTTCAACTTGTTTCCGTTATCCACATAACGACTTTTAATATCTGGATACTTGTATTGATGGTAAATTTGATACTGATGTCTTTTGCATTTGAAAATTATTTTTTACAAGATTTTTTTTAGTTTCTTAATTCTTAATTTTAATTTATTAAGTAAATTACAGCTTTGTTGAATAAATCTTTGATGAAAATTATCATTGCAGATATTATGATAAACGTTGAACAGAAAAGGTGAAAATTAACGTGCTAACTTTATCAAAAGTAAAAAGAGCAAATTACTCTCTTCTTTTTTCTTTTTCTTATTCAAAACTTCGTGAATTCATTATGTGAAAATTTTCAAATTTGAATGCGTAAATATGCAGCAAAAAGTCTTATAAAGACTTAATTTAGCAAGCTTGATTAACAGCATAAAGATGCGCAACACCGTAAGCTGCATAATGCAAGAAAGTAAGCGTAAACATTAAATCATTAAAAAAAAAAAAATCTTTTACCAACTTCATTCCATTCGAATAGTAAAATAGAAAGTTAGCCGGCACTCCCTGAGGTTTCTCATTCTGCTTCATATTATAGCTGGTGATACGAGACTTCACTCTATACATAAACGAATCGATTTAGCCCGAGGCAAATTGTTAGAAACACACGAAGCGAAGTACAGAGACTTCGTAGCCACATGGGAAATTTTGATTAGTTATCCAGAAGTGTATGAATTAGTTGCATTATTCATTAGTTAAAAATAAGAAACCATGAAACGAAAAGTCTGGTTGATATTCCTAAAATGATTAGAAATGATCGTACTGACTGTTTTAGAATAAATGCATAATTTTTCAAACCAACTTGCAAGCGCACATATTTTAAAGCTTATTCGGTTGATAAACAAGGGAAAATTAATACGCAACGACCAAGTGAATTAGAAGCCCTGAGAAATTCATGGGGATTCAAGCTGGTAACATTACAATCCACGCTCTCTTTCTCTCTATCTCTCACGTAATCCGTACAATTCCAATTAAGATTGCGAAACGACTTAAGCACCTCTTTCATTATCGCGACTTTAAATCTCCACTTTACTGGCACACGTATGTGTGTGTATATGTGTGTTTGTACAAAGTAGAATCGAGACACAAAAGGCTCTATAGCGTCTATTAAAGTAATTGGTATTACCGTGTGTGTCTTTGTTTATATGTGACTTGCGGATGCTATTTCTAGCTAAAACAAACGAGCATTAGCTGGCTACTTTGCAAATTTACCATGAGGTATAACATGTGTATGTGTATGTGTTTGTAAATATATGTTTTAGGGCTTGGCTTTTAAGAAATAGTAGATATTATATGAAATCAATGAGAAATTGATGGTTTGTGTTGTTAAGCAAAAGAAAAAAAAGAAACATTCAGAGATTGAGTACCTATATTGGCAAAATACTCAATTTCATTATAATATATGATGATGAATCATTTTCTATTGAGAGAAGAAAAAAACAAATATGTAGTGCGTGTTCTGATCGAATTACGTATTTATCGCTGGTTATAAATGCGCATATTTTTATAGCCCCTTGGCGATTATTCAAAAGTAATAAATAATATCTTATAAATTATTCGAAATATATATATTATATCTGAGATATAGACAGTATAGCCTAATTTATAAGTGAGCTTAAGAAATTTATGTAAAAATTGAACGAGATAAAGTTCGTGATCTTGGTTATAGGTATAATATTGGAATAAAATAGATGTTGTGTCTGGTCGACCAATTTACGCAGCCACGAGTCATGATCACGTTTTAAAATTTTATATTGCCATTATATCGCTATCAATTTATCAAAAATATTTTCTTCATAAATCAATATACATGTGAAAACGAGGATTGATTGCTGATAGATTGCATTTTTTTTTTATTCTTTGATTCAGCCAACTACTCATTTTAAATATCAAAAGAAAAATCTAATCGCTAGCTATTTATGATTAAATTGTTATCTTTTCTTTTTTTTTCTTATTGTGTTTTTATCGTGTCGCTTAAAAAGATAGTCAGTAGCAACAATAAAGAAATGTTTAAATAATAATTTATATTTGATTGATACAATGATACAGTAATTAATTTACTTATTCAAATAAAATCAATTCATGGCTTTTATCTTATTTTTATCAATGAGTGCGTAACATTCAATCGTAAGTTTACTTTTAAAAAAAAAAAAAAAAATAAAAAAAAAAAAAAAAAAAAAAAAAAAAAAAAAAAAAAAAAAAAAAAAAAAAAAAAAAAAAAAGGAAAAAAGAAATTAAACCCAAGTTTTCAATATCATCAAGTCCAATTACAAGGAGTTGGTCGATATATAGACTGGATACTCTTGTTTAAAACGAGGTCGCTCACCACCAGGGTAGAATAAGCCCCTCTTAATAAGTAAATTTAAGTCGAAGGAAAACGTCCGCTCACCAAGAAAACGTTTCTGTATACACCACAGCCCCTAGCTCGTTTTATAGCTTGCAAGAAAAAGGAACGTGTGGCTTATGGCTATATAAGGGAGAGCACCACCAACTCGCTCGAGAAATTGCACGACTAGTATAGTACAGCCTATTGGGAGCAAAAGATTCCCGGCGCGCACTAGGCGCTTTTCTTCGGAACGCGTGTGCTTCGAGCAATTCCATTAGATTGGAGAGAAAGAGAAGAGCCTATAGAGAAAGGAGAGGTTCGTTGGCCTCTAGTGTAATCGAGTTTATTCTTCATTTCTTTTGGAATTAATTATGTCGATGTGAAAAGAAAGAGAGAAGGAAGCTGGAAAGAGATGGTATAGGTATACATGTATCTCTTTCAAGTTGAATGAACAGCTGTTCGATGTATGCCTAGCGACACTATTGATGTATTTACCGTAGTGATGTATAGGTTTTTTTATCTTTTTTCTTTTGATCGAGAGGTGATTATATACTGACCGTTTCTTATGTTGTAGCGTTGAGATATTATATGGTGTCTTCGGTTGATTTACTAATGATGTGATGTGTTTGATTTTTATAGATACGTCAAGAAGAAATAGAAACTTTTATACGTTTTATGACTGAGCTTTTATGTTGTGGTATTCATGTGGCAGATATTATTTTTTGCTAAATTAAAATTTGATGAAATTTATATTTATGATTGAGCGTGCGGGAGTAAATTTAATGTGATTTTTTAATTTTAACTTTTTGTATTGAATATTTTTATGATTATTCTTCAGCTTTTTGATTAAAGTTTTAAATTGTGCGTACGTATAACTTTTATTTTTTTTTATTTTTATTTAAAAAATAAATACAGCTTTGAAAACTGAAACTTAATCAATCAATTTTAAATAATGAATTTTTTTTTCCGCTATTCAATAGTAGGTAATTTTCAGAGTAATTTTAGATACTATTGTATTTGAATTTAAAACTTAACTGTACATGTTTGTTTTTATATTATAATTTGTTACAAAACATAATTTAAAATATTTTTTTTTCTTAGAAAGCTTACTTATAATTTTACTTGCTTAACATCAAAAAAGCAAGCTAATATATTTAAAGAAAAAAAAAAGACATTAAAATATCTCTTAGTAATATCCATTGTAAATGCACTACTATACTCCGCAGTTAAATAGAAAAAGGATCAAGTAGCCTCAGCAGCATCACTCGCATAAAGCTTAAAACGTTCATTATATAATACCTTCCGAAAGTAATTCTAGAAGTTATTAAAAATGATTATATTTATCGTATACACGTAAAAGCCATAGAATAACGTTCAAACATTTGATATCAACTCGCCAACGCACATTATATTCATTTTCCAGAAAGGCAATATGAAATTGCAAGAAAAATATACACAAACACACACAAACACACATTTATATATTTCTCCCTCGAAATTTTCATCGCTGTCAAGCGGCTAATCCAAGCATTAGAGTAAAATTCACATGCGTGGGTCGTAGATAAAACATATGCCTTTGCAGAGAGTAGCACCGGAAAATCCAAATACGCAAGAGGGAGAGAGAGAAAAAGCCTCTTGACAAAGGTGAATGAGATACATATTAAAATGTCAGACAGCATGTCTGTATAGGCCGTGAGGAGAGGATATGCGAGCATTTTTTTTTTTACTTTTTTGGTATTTCGACGCGACCAGGTAAGAGTAACGAGGGCTTAGCTGCAATTTTATTGCTCACGTACTTGCTAAAGGTCGTAGAAAGAGAAAAAGAAAAATATATAGGTATATACGAGTTGATGCATACCTTTTTTTTGGTTGACTCTGTTTTTTTTTTTTTTATGATTTTCAGCTACAGCTGTATATTACTATACGTGTGCCAATACCAATCGGGAAAATTGCGAGCGGCATATATGCGGATGGATTGATGATAGGAAAAAAAAATGCGGTCGGTTTTTCGTGTATTTAGGACAAAATGCGTGTGTGGGCTACTATAACAGCAACACACTTCGAAAAATATTCTCGACCACAAATATGTTTGCATTGATGAAAGCTGGTATTATGTTTACTTAACGTTATTAAAGTATGAATATATCCGGGTATAATATTATTTTACATATATTATATTTTTTTAATGATATCGAAAAATTTTAATCGTAGAAAAGTAAAAACATTTTAAAATAATTTTTATTTAACTTTAAATTTAATAAATTAATATTCGCATGATAATTAAGTATCAATTTGTCATTGTCATAAAATTAAACGCCTTCTATCATAGAAATATCTTAGTTAAGCAATTAAGGGCAAGAGTTAACGCACTTCCTATTCATTCTAGGAATAGATAATTTCACCGATTCCGCACTGACCCGTGCAAGGTAGTAAATCTCTCATCACAGCTCCTAAGTTGTACTTTCACGAAGAACCAAAGTCAAAGTTTAAAGTTGTAGTATACGAAGAGGATACATTTAAGCTCGAGATCGAGCGAGAAGTCGTCGTTTACTTGGAAGCAACTTGTCTCTTGTCAAAGAAACGTGGGAGGATAGTAGTAATCACTAATTACCCAGACTTCCTGCACTACTAAAACGATCGACGTACATAACGTAATAAGAGGTACGAGTGACCGTAGTAGCTATTGCAAGTATACAGATCTCTTTGATTTTGTCAAAAGCCGTTTGATGAATAGAACTTGCCCCCTATACACATATCCACGGTTTTAGATTCCTTTTTTTTTATTTTTATAGCATATATTGCCGGAAGCATGCGAGAGAAATCGAGTCTCTTTGAGAGGTTGAATTCTATACACGTGTGGCAATCAGTCCATGCGACGACAATCGAGTGGTCCTTTGAGCTTGGAATTTTATTTGATTCTCTGATGTCGATTTCTCGGAAAAAGATGTGTTCCCAACGATTGTTTCGCTCTTCGACTTTTTTTTCTTTCTTTTTTTTTTTTGATGCTCGTAAAAAAGTTTTGGTCATGTTGAAATTTTTCATTTTTATTATTTTGTTTTGTCTTTCAAAAGGCCACTTGGCAATTATAACTTTTGATAAAAGTTACGAGTACTATAAACGCCAATATATATATATATATACTTTTAAGCTGTGTTGCTCGCACGTGCAAAGTTTTTATTATACGATACTACTTTTTGGTCTCCTCCTTTTACCTCCTTAATACCGACGGAAAAACATTATCTTATAAATTCATAAAACTCAAAACTTTAAATTTCAATTTTGTTTTGCCTTTTACCTACACTCCCTTTCTCTCTCTCCAGTAAAATTGTTTTTAAATTTAATTTATGCTAATAACGTTTCATTACGAATATATACTAAGCTTATAATGAAAGGATTGTAATATAAATTTCTCCTTGTGCGTTCCCTGGTAAATAATATTAAACTCAAACAAATGTTTTACTAAACATCAAACCAAAGATATTTAATTTAATTTAGATGATATATCAAAGGCTACATTTTTAATTAATATTCACATTTAAAATCTGATTTTTAAAAAAAAATTTTAATTCAAACTTTTTTAACAGTTCTTTACTAATTCATCGCATAATTTAAATTAAGCTCTTTTATATTACAAAAGCTCCCCTCTGACATTATATACCTTTAAATAAACAATTACTTTGTTAATTAGATTTGAAAACTTGTTCGACAAGATATCAGTGTCATACACGTCTAACGGATTCCTAGATTAGTGTCACATTAATCCCATACTTCCCTGCTTCTGTATGTATGTATACATCCATGTTTTCATATAACGTTATAGCGTATTAGTTCTCGATTATTAAACGCAATTTTCAAATAAACCGCAAATTTCCGCCCGTCAAATTGACGCTCATATAAAATATGCAATATTATCGCTTGAAAATTATTAACAAAGCTGATGATCTCTTTAAACGCAAATCTATTATCCGATCGATCTATGCCTTATATAATTCATAGGTGGTGTAAGGGCTTAATGAACATACCAACTGTCAGCGTCAATTCTGAGCCAAACTACAAGATATGCCAAGCGTCTCGCTATTGACAAGCTGGGTCAAATGCAGCCCCTTGTATATGTACATTAAATCTTGTAAATGCAGAACCCAGTTACAGTCGACGCACGACTCGCTCGCATATGTACCTATATGCCTCGAAATGTATAGGGGCTATGTACACCATGCGGCACCCTATTTATTACCAAGGCTGCGTGAATATTTCAACGGTAAATTATTGATTTATTGGCGATTCGGGGTGAGAGACGTGGTTTCCAGAAATTTGGCTGGGACTTGAAATAATATGATGATGTTGATTAGGAGACGTATATTTACCCGCTGAATTGTCTTCGATTTTTATTTTAGCTTTATGAGAGCAAACAGTTTTGAGCTCTCTATTAATGGGTTGCCTGTGTTTACAATTTTTCTGTACGTCAGTAGTTTCTGTCTCGTATGCGTGCCTTTGTACAATTTTCGTATGTTCTACAACTGTACGTCAAAAAATAAATAACCTATTCTTTTGTTATTTTGTTTTGTTTTTTTTTTAATAATACTATTTGTCTTGCTCTCTATTTCTTGTTGTGTTTAGTCATAAGTTTTAAGTGAATAACATTTGTATTTTGATGCCTGCACTTCCTATAACATGTTAGTTTCGAAATGAAAACAAATCTTTTTCTCTCTCTCTCTCTTGGTCTAGAAACTGCTATTTGGCAAGCGTTCAAACACTTGCTGTCTCAATATTTGCTCTTTGCTTGAGTAAGTTATATGTATGCTTACTATATAAATATATTCCAAAACGACGAAGTTTATGCTCTTACCATTTGCGACATTTTTTCTTTCTTTTTTTTTTTTCTTAATTTTTACAAAATAATATTTCGCTTGACATCATAATGTTTGTACATAATAAATTAAATAAATTTTCTCGGAACTTTAATGAACGTAAACATTCAAATCTATAATTAATTCTGTTTATTTAAATAACAAGCATAGAGATACATATTTACATTATCTATAAGCGTAATAACATTGGTAATCCAATTAGTCGTTCATCTTCTACCAATCATTATTAATTCAATAAACTTTGGTTAAACAACAGAGACAGATAGAGAACAAACACAAGTAACTATAACATTTAATGACAACTTATCCATCATAATTTACTACACGCTTGTACGCAATAACTTATGAACTAATTAATCTAACGACACCGCACGAGACTCGGAGTAATTTTACAAACCAAAAGGAAGAAGACACGGAACTAAAACTTAAAACACGCGACAACAACGATTACTTGGCTGATTTTATTTTCTATATCTCTAAACGTTAAAAATGTAAAATTGCGTTGGATAAACTTATAACTAACATTTTTGATTAATTATCTTTTTGATTTTTGACTTGCATCTTACTTGTTTTACTTTTACATGTTCAAATGTCTTTATTTAATAACTTTTTTCTTTTGCCTAGTTAAATTAAACGCTCATTATAACCTTACTGCTTTTTTATCTCAATACATAATTTAATTTTAGTTTGACTCTAAGCTCGTTTAATGCAATATCGAATAACTTTCCGATCTTATAATGTCAAGCATGAATAGAATGAGAGGAAAAAAAAGAAATTTTCAAGGTAATTTTATTTCTAACATGTATGTATTTTTTCATACCATCGCGGTAAAATTTAATTCATTTTCATGAATCTTTTAATGAGCCATCATTATATGTGCATTCTTTAGCGTAAATCCATTGTAATTCCCTTTAGTCAAAACTTGGAACGTTATAAAACTTTCTTGTTCTCCCTTGAACAGAAAAAAGAAAAAAAAAAAGAAACAAACAAAGTTGTACGCCGTAGAGCTTGCAGAGCTTGCAGTTGTAATCGCATTAAAAATTTTTGCAAACAACAAAATTGATAGCTCGAGGCTAGAACTATGAGCAAAAAAAAAAAAATGCCTAATGGACTTAGAGAATACGTCCCAAAGAAAAGCTTGGAATTACTTGGTTCTCTCTTGGCTTTTATACCCTTCCTGAGTTTCTTACAAAATGCAACCTTCTTGCTGTAATACTTTGGCAACTTCGGGAAGGTAAGCTACTGTCAGCCGAGTTCCTAAATCCCAATCTGGATTTTCTGGGTCTAGAAGGACTAGTAGTAGGACTACTTGCAAGGCTAAACTTTCAATCCAGCATGGCGTCAGTGGCAGATATCAGAGAGAGAAAAGGGAGAAAGTAAAGTATCAGGAAAAGTCAGGCTGTATAGAACGAGCTTTTCCCTTTGGCAGAAATCGTCAAAGGAAGAAAGTGAGTGAGTGAGTGAGCTGCTGCTGTAAACGAAGCGCTTGAAATCAGTGCTGTTTTGACGTACATATGCAGCTCATGCGAGACTCGCTGTATACACGCATACCAACCCTTGACGTTTTCAAAGTAAGCTTGCGGGTATACGCCACTTTGCGCGTGGCGCGAGAAATTTGCGTGAAAGAGAGAGAGAGAGGGGCGATGTACATAGAGCTTTAAGCTCGAGTGCACACGTGTGTATGTGTGCTTATACATCGCTAGCGTGTGCACACTTAGCTTTTACTGTTGGTAAGGATATATATTGGGGAGACTCTTACACGCGATAGAAAGAGAGTAAGAGCTTGTTGGTATCGCTCGAATTGCTTTGTTAAATGTTTACGTGATGTTGGAAAATAAAGAGAGAAAGAGAGAGAGAGAGAGAGAAAAAGATTTGTTATTATTCGCTGTTGGATAGCTGGAATTCAAAGGGAGCGAAAAAAAAGGATTGTGTGTAGTGTATCGTTAATTTTGTAGAAAATGGTTTTTGCTCGGAGCGAGGATTTACTTTATGACTTGTTTTAACAAAGTGGATTTTTAAATATTACATGAGATTTAAGTATGCATATATGTTATATTATCGATTAAAAAAAAAAAACATTATGTTGAAAAAAAACATATCTTATTGTTTTTGTAATAAAATTCAGCATAATTTTATTAATAATATAACGATAATTTTAAACAAATGTCAATAATTAAATCGCATGAATATCATAGAGAAAAGCCGGTATTACTCTGCTCGCGGTCATTAATTTCTTCGTGTACTATTAAAGCAAAATCCGTTTGTATAGGAGAGCACAATAAGTAACCCTGAGAGCCCACCCAGAGTAGTAAATGCAGTTTCGTTTGACTTGCTTGAATATGTGCGCGTCGTTTGGCAAAATCCCTACTTAGTCCGTTCATTGCACAACGCACATATGACTCGCTTTCTCTACTGTTCTCTCACACACACATGTGTACATACATATATAGCAAAATATGTAGGTATATAATAAGACCAAAAATCTTATTCGCGAAGTCGTGATTATATCATATTTCATGCTGAGATTCCGTAATATCGCGCGCTCAAACTCTCTCTCTCTCTCTCTCTCTCTCTCTCTCTCTCTCTCTCTCTCTCGCCGCAGCTTTTATTATCATAATTTATGAAGCTAAAGAAAGAGAGAATTCGAGGTGGTGGTAGAGCTTGCAAGCACAGACTAGACTAGACCAAAAATACGAGCGGGTAGCACGTCCGTTATCCGAGAGTTCACTGTAACCAAAAATAAACTCCCTCCCCTTCTCCACCACCCCTGTTACTTCCCCGCGTGGCAACTCTGTATATCTTCGCGGGGTTGGCTACTATTCTCATAAAAATCTTAACAGACCAATGCGGCTAAATAAGTTCTCGGAAAATCGGCGAAACGCGAGAACCAGAGCACTAGCTGCTGCTGCTGTTGCTACTGTATATATAGAGGGAAAGAGAGAAACTGAGAAGGCAGATCTGATATGGGTCTCTTCCCCCTTTTCTCCACCCCCTTTACCGTGTGTATGTATAGTGTTGGTCGATCGATGCTCTCGCGTGCCGGCACGTACTATTGCTTCGACCGAAGGGTAGTGTAGTGGAGAAGGAGGAGGAGAAAAGCGACTTCTTAAGAGGCTGCTTGTACGTGGCTATTCTTGTTTTTTGCTTGGCGTGGAAAAGTTTGGTCCCGTAAACACCAGCAAGGCATCTAATAATTATTTAACAGGAAAGATAGCTATGGATATAGAGATAGAAAAATAGGCAGTTTCTTTTTTCTCTTTTACTGAGCATTAAAGATTTATTTGGAGGGAGATAGAATGGCTAAAAGAAACTGAAGATTGGATCGTGGCGTGTATAACACATGTACACTCCGTGTACTCACAACTTTGCGCATTGAATTATCAATAAGATCATTCCTTCGTTTTTTCGGCTTTGCTATACACACATACACACAATCGAGAAAATGTTCAGGTGAAAAACGATATTAAAGTCTGTTGGGTCAAGCTTGAGCAGACTATAGGTTTAGCACGTGAAGGCGGAGATAAGAATTGCTACGTCGATCATCATCATAGCGCGATTCGCTTGCGGGGGTAGTAGATTTCTCGCGTATTTTTAGATACGCCACCGGGAGACTTGCTGCTTGGGAGTAAAAAGTAGCATATACATAGATAGTATATACTGGATGAATTTAGCTGTTGGGCATCGATTTTCTGTATACCTACAGCAAAAGCTATCTCTGTATATTTATATATAAATATATTTTTTTTTTCAATATTTTTTTGAGATTAATATTTTCTTGAATTTATTAAGGATGTAAGATTATTATGGTATTCAAATATATATCTATATACTACGTATAATAATTTTTGTTGCAGCGGATATTTTCGACGAGGTCGAAGCAGCCTTGAAAAAAATCGGTTCTAATCTCAAGGCCAAATGCGTGGGTGGCGGAAGGATCCAGCATGGCGCTGACGACAAAAAGCTCAAAGTCTACGGTTATTCCCAGGTGAGTAAAAAGCTCCTCTCACTTTTTCTCTTGCTTATATATACGCATATCGACGCTATTTTTTTTTTTCTTTTCGAAGCTTTATCCATACTCCGCTTGTGTGTATGTATATGCGGTTCTCGGAGTTTGTAGTAAAGGCAAAGCCGATTTCAACTATGTTATCCACCGCCTCTCGTATACTCTCCTCTCATGAAATAAAGATGCGCCGACCGTATGGATAGATAGAAACTTTTGGGGGGAGAAAATGGGAAGTGTTTGACTGAAATATACATGCTATTGTTTCTCGGATATAACCAGACGCTCTTATAAATGTATGTGTTTACGTGGAATGAAATAATTTAAATTATATACCTTTACCCTGAATTTAACAATCTAAATTTTTTTATCAAAGATAGAATGCACGTTTATTGTTGTTAAACTTGCTTATTTGTTTTTTCACTGTATTTAATTGTTGAAAAAAAATAATAAATGACCAAAATAGTTTCAAGGATATTTAAATAAAGAACAAAAATTTTCGTGAAAAAAGGGTAAAATGAAAAAGCAGCTTTTTTAACTGTCCGAGTCCAAGGTAAAAACTGTTATCATAGCGAAATGTGTACGAGCGATAGGCATCTATGTAGGTAGAATTTAATCGTTCAGTGCTACGAGGCATTTAATCCTGCTTTGAATTGCTAAACTGAAGAGGCCTGTAGCTACGCGTGCACACACACACACACACACACACGTGGGGATAAAGTTGGTAATCCCAGCCCCCCTACTGCATTTTATTCCAAAAAAATATTATTTAATGAGCTTTAACAAAAATAATCCTCAAATTTCTCAAATTATATTTTAAAAAATTTTAAGTATTATTTTTTTTTAAATAAATTTTCAAAAGTTTTAATCTACAACCACAAATACAGTTTCTAACACTTCTATATACTTGGGAGTAAAATTTCATAAATCATAATCAATACCTTTGCTACTTGACATATTTACAAGCACATCCTGCGTGGTATATTTAAAATCCATCCATTTCCAAAAGACCCGGAATCGTCGTCGAAAACCATATAATCACGCAATTCGTCGAAGCTGGCAAAGTGCCGTCTTTTCAGATCCCACGTGCAGCAACGTCATATTCCTCGTACAGCAAAATTTTATCGCCTCGGAAATCCTACCTTTTCGTGGCTTTCATATTTTCGGCGCTTGAACGCGATTGCCGGGAAAATTTATTATTATTAATATTATTATTATACAGCTGAATAGCTGCAAGCTCACCCGGAGCGTCGATTAATTTTCTTCCGCGCTTTAAACAGCGTGTTGCCGCTCTTTTGCACGCCTCTATATCCGGTTAAATGCGATGCGGATGCATGAATTTTCATGCAATGCGAATGATTTTCCCGCTTGGGAAAATTTGAGTTTTGTCGGTTGACTTGGTAATTGAGGTCTTTCGTTGAATTTATATCGGCTGTTTAATTTTTTTTTTTTTAATTATCGTTGTTTATGCAATGTTTGTTTTTAATATTTAATTTTTATTGTTATAGGGATATGGTAAAGCTGATCACGAAGTAAGTGTCAGTATCTTGAAGAAAAAGTATCCGGATTACGAAATCACTTGGAGCGATGAGGGATACTAAAGTTTCCAAGGGAGCAGCGGCTTTAATGACAAAATTAATTATTTTTTAAATTGAATTATTATATCAGAATCAAGAAAAAAAAGTTCTTTTAATATATAAAAAATTAATTCTAATAAAATTATATAATTTTAAAAATGTTTTATTTTATTGAATGAAAATAACTTTATCCCCAAACTCCTTCGCGTTATATTAACTTCATTGAAATTAAAGTATGTAGGTATTATTTGTAGGTATAACATACAATATTATTAATAATTTAATTAACTATTTCAATCATAATAAATTAAAAGTTATTTGATCAAACTAATAGAAAAAAAAATCTTTTGATTGACATTATAAATTTATTAATATTTAATATTGTAATTCTTGAAGTTAAATTATCTGTTGTAAGTTGATAAAAAAATTATTTTATCCATCTCTAGTAATACTTATCATCCACCGGCTGTGTTTTCGAAACTATTTCGAAAGGTAAATAAATTGTAGATCCCTACATTATCTTTCGCGAAAATATTGATGCAACTATTTATATTTGATGTAAGATGTCGCACCAATGATTTCAAAATATTTTTTGAATAACATCAAATAATATTACTTAAATTATTTCCATTAAAAAAATTAATAATTTATATTTTTACTTCTTAAAAAATTAATTAAAAAATTCTTCAAAATCGAATGACAAGAAGTTTTCAAGCAGCGCTAAAAAACAATCGAATGAAAATTCAAGCGGTTGGTTGGCAACGAAATTAGTTTGTTAAATCAGTTTGGAAAATTTTAACGAGCGGCAAGGACATAATTAAAAATTTTAAGTAACAATTTAAATTAACGCCAAACTCAACATCACCATGCTTTCCCGAGCCGCAAAATCTTTAGCGCAGCAACTGAACCGTCGAGGTTACCATATAAGTACAGAAAATTTCAAGGTACGTTTTAACAATGTTTTTTTTTTAGATACTAACCAAATTTTTTACATTGACATCTTTCTAAATATTTACGGTGATTTGTTAGCCTGGGTGTTTAAATATTTAAACATTTTTTAGCATTGCATATTTTTACATAGTCACTTATTCCACGTGTTTTATTAATAATTAAACGATTTTATAATTCACAAAAATAATTTTTCAAAGGGAGCCTTTGGATCGACGGAGGTGGGCAGTCTTGGATCGAAGGCTCCACAACAGGGAAATGCAGGAAAACTAAAATCTGCAACAGCCCCAGATATTCTTCCGTTCAAAAATCTTAAATTTAATAACGTGAGTGTTTAACATTTATTATCGACTTTTCGGCTTTTTTTGTTACCGTTTAAAACATTTGTCATGTTTATGAAATAACAATTTTTTTATGCAACTCAATATCATGAAAATATTACATTACTTTATTCGTGACTTAGATTAAAACTATTAATAGAACTATTAAATAAAAAAAAAAAACTAAATGCAAATTTATAAAACGCTAGTATGGACATTAAAACAAATGTTTGCTTGTTGTTTCAAAATAAGTTATAACTAAGCACCGGTTAATTAACTTGTTGAAACTAACTTTAATGCGCTTGAATCGCTTTCACAGATAACGTCAGGCAAGAAGCAGACACTTTCAACGGGAACCGGTACTACTGCCGTTGCCGGAGGCACAGGCGAAGGAAATGTCAGGGCTATCGATCCATTGCAGGTGAATATAAGCATAATTAATAAACAAATTTATCAGGAAAAACTTTTTTATCCTCACTGGCGTCGTTACAAGCTTTTAAAGAATTTTTAACGAATCGTTTCGATTAATTTATACGTGACTTAATTATCTTTGAAAAAAAAATTTAAGCAAAAATATTATTGTTATCAGAAATTTTGGTGGACGTTAGGCATTTGTATCAATATCCCTGGCTTTTTTATACTTTATAACGAGGATATTTTGACACTATAGTACAAATTAAAAAAAAAAGGGAAGGAGAAAAAGAAAGATAGAGGACAGTCACACAGCACAGCTATCCGTCTATCCGTAGGCGAGGACGGGTCGCCGGGCTGCTGGAAATTTATGGAAAACTTTACCGAAAGGCCCACCGTATCTCTCCAAACGGCGCAAGGGCCTAGCTCGTGAAAACATCATCCAACAAGTCGCGCGTCTAGCTACAGCACTCAGACTCTTCGCTCAAGAGCAAGGAAGTGCCATGTTCATGGGTATTCGTGAAAAGCATGCGAGAAAATGGAATTGTGGGACGAACACTGCTGGCAAATTGCTGTGTGCTAAAAAGGACAAAGTTGATGATGTCAAGGCGAAACTTATGGATCTGCTTGGTAGAATCAACAAGAAGCTGGATGATTTGAAGTGCAAGTATCAAGCTCGGGCTAAAACTCAGACCGATAAGAGTAAGGAGGAGCTGGCTAAGGAGTTAAAAAATTTGAAGATGAAAATTAAGGAGGAGGCTAAAAAGAAATTGGATAAGAAAGCTGATGGAAAGGGTGATAAAGAGCTTGGTGGTAAGAAGGAGGCTGGAAAAAAAGAACCAGATAAAGGAGCCAAGGGTGATGAGAAAAAGTCGAAAATACAGAAGGATGCATCATGCGATACGAAAGAAAAACCGAGTGGTGCTAAGAAAGATGGGAAGACGGAATTAAAGAAAGACGTCAAGAAATCAAATGATGTAAAAGGAAATTTAGCGGGTGTGAAAAAAGCTAAAAATGAAAAAAGTACCGATGTGAAGAAAACGGAAAGTAAAGGAGGTATAAAGAAGTTTTCGAGCGGAGCGAAGGAAAAAATTGTGGCTACTGGTGTAAAAAAAGAAGTGAAAATTGATTTGAAGGCTGACGGAAAGAAATTGTCAAGTGAATTAAAAGGGAATACCGTAAAGAAAGATGGAAAAATTAATTCTATGGGAGATGGAAATAAAAATAATCCACCAAAGAAGAATTTGAAATAGGATATTTTAATTGTTTACACACCCCTTATAAAAAAAGTATAAGCCAGTCCACCAAAATTAAAAATTTTGAATTTTAAATATATTGCATAATTATTTGCGTTGAATTTTTATTACAGCACAATCCTTTAAAAAAAGTTACAATATTCAAAAAAATATTTTCAGTTCAACAATCGTGGAATTTTGAATTTAACTAGCAGTAAACCAGCAACGCTTAACGTAAGTCTCAAATATGCTCTTATCAATATTAATAAATATATATATGCCGTGGCTCCACCTCCCTTCTGCCTCTATTAGCTATATAGCAGCATATAAAATTATCAAACATCTCTTACCTTATCTTTACTGACAAAATAATCGGCAATTGTAAAATTCCGTAAATTTAATCATTCGAGTTCAAAAAAAAAAACAAAAAACTCGAGTTTGAGACGATATGTGAGTAGCGTGAGTTAGACGAAAAGGAATATCCTTCTGCTCGAAAGGTGCCGATTCTTGCGATCAATCAACACGATCATCCGCGCAACGATGACTATTTTCCCCATGGCGAGGAGTACGAGGATGAGATTGGCAGCGAGGGTTTCATCAAGTCCAACTATTCGCAACAGCCTTATCAGAGTCCGACTGCTAATCCCAGTCGGACGACCATTAATGAAGGATAAATTATAAAATAAGTGATATATCTCAAGATTTTTTTTTTATATTTGGTTGTTGTAGAATAATGTAAGTGTAAATCGTGCGCGTTTTACTTTCGAAAATTTAACTTGAAGCTTCTGTGGGTGCATTAAGTTTATTTGGAATATTTAACAGATTTTTTTTTTTTTGGTTAGAAAAACTTACAATTGAAGATGAAATTTAAAAGAAAGATTTTTATTTTTTTGTTTATTAAGTTTATACAATATGATTTTTGTATTAATTCATCAATTTATTAATGATATAAAATTAGAAATCTGTGTTTATTGATAAAACAAGTTGACTAAATCTTTGCAATTAATCAAATTTCATAATAATTCAAAAATTAAACTTCCTTTTTTTAAATTAAACAATTATTAAAAAAAAAAAAAGATAAAAAAAACAAACAATGACGAATTATAAAAAAAAAAAAAAATAAAAAAAAAAAAAAAAAAAAAAAAAAAAAAAAAAAAAAAAAAAAAAAAAAAAAAAAAAAAAAAAAAAAAAAAAACAATTCATTCCTCCAAGACGCTAAAGAAAACGATGGCTAGTTCGGATGGCTGTGGCCGTAATCAGGATTGCGATCAACACAGGCATCCGTGCGAGGCACCGGATGGTCCGTGTAAGCGCAGACCACCACCCGGCTATCCAACCAAACCCAAGCCTCAGCGTAAACCTTTCTGTGTCAAGTGCCCGCCAAAAAAGCCTTGCGGCGGAAATCCGTGCAATCCTTAGGTACTTTTTTTTTATGAAAAATGATTAGAGGCCGGAGGGGGTTGACCCGTGTTTTTTAAGATTTATCGAGTGAATAATTTTATTGTTATAAGTTCGAAATAAAAATTAATTTACTATATTAATATAATGATTAAAATAGCCTTCGTTTAAATTTAATTTATTTATAATTATTTGTACATCACTACATGAAATGTTACTTTAGTTTCATTGTTAATTGAATGCATGTTGAAAAGTATTTATTTATACATTCACTCGAAAAATTCAAAAATACAACACTAAAAGCATGAAAAAAATTTGTTGTTAACGTTTATTTTTTTTCTCATTCCAGATTCGACTAATCGGATTTTATCCCGGACCTTATCTTATTTTTAAAAGAAAATTAAGCACAGTTACCCAGCCTACTTTCTTAACAGTAGGTCATTGCCAGTTTTTCGTTGATTACACAAAATTCTTGTACAGAAGATTTTGCAAGAAAAGTGGAAGTGGTAGCTCCAAAAAGTCAGGATCATCATCGAAATGTGGAGATAAAGCAATATCACCTTGCAAAAAGCGCTCATCAGACAAAAAGCCCAAGACTTCAACTCCGCCTGCGTGTCCACCACCTCCGTGTCCACCGCCACCAAAGTGCCCACCGCCTCCGTGTCCACCGCCACCAAAGTGCCCACCACCTCCGTGTCCGCCACCACCTAAATGTCCCCCGCCTCCATGTCCTCCACCATGTCCACCTCCGTGTCCTCCACCTCCAAAATGTCCTCCACCTTGCCCACCTCCATGTCCTCCACCAAAACCAAAATGTCCACCGTCATGTCCACCACCTCCAAAATGCCCACCTCCTTGTCCCCCACCTCCAAAATGCCCACCTCCTTGTCCACCACCTCCAAAATGTCCACCTCCGTGTCCACCACCATGCCCACCGAAATGTCCGCCTCCACGGTGCCCGCCGCCACCAAAGTGTCCTCCACCGTGTCCGCCAAAATGCCCACCTCCTCGGTGTCCACCGCCTCCAAAATGTCCCCCACCATGCCCACCTCCGTGTCCACCAAAATGCCCACCTCCTCGGTGTCCGCCACCACCCAAATGTCCACCGCCATGTCCACCACCTCCAAAATGCCCACCTCCTTGTCCACCACCTCCAAAATGTCCTCCTCCGTGTCCTCCGCCACCAAAATGTCCTCCTCCGTGTCCTCCACCACCAAAATGCCCACCTCCATGTCCACCACCGCCAAAATGTCCCCCACCTCCGTGTCCAACAATTCCATGCCCACCGCCTCCTAAGTGTCCACCACCCCCATGTCCACCTCCTCCACCGAAATGTCCACCACCTCCGTCAAAATGTTGCCCACCACCGTGCCCACCCCCGCCTTGTCCTCCGCCACCTTGTCCTCCACCTCCGCCTCCGTGTGATGCTCCAAAACGTTCATGTCCAGTGCCAGAACCGAAGCCACCGTGTTGCCCTCCACCACCGGAGTGCTGCCCCCCACCGATGCCTACATGTGAACCTCCTGAGGTTTATATATTTTTATATTTATAATATATTCAACCAACTGAAATATTAATATTATAGCTAACAAAAATTTCATTAAAAATGTCTTTTTTATAATACAGAAAATTCCAAAACCAACAAAGAAGCCTTGTCCAAAAGAGTCAAGTGATAAAAAACCCAAGAAAAAGGTTCTGTCTTGCTTTGGAAAGAAGAAAAAAGGTACTCGCAAAAGTCTCTGGAAAAAGCTTACGAGAAAGATGTCTACCAATGCCTGTAACAGTTCAATGCAGACTGGGACCACCAAAAAACAACCTCGATTTGTGGTACCGATGAGAAGGTTTGGGCCAACTTCTTTGTATTACAAAGACAAGGAGAATCAAAAGTGTACACCCGTTAAGGAAATTTGCAAACGTAATTATAATTTTAAAATCAATAGCTTACGCTTAAAATAGATTACTTTTTAATCAAAAATTTAAGCAACCATTAAAAATTATTTTGAGATTACCTTTATTTTAAACAACAAATAATGTGTGTATAATAGCAAGAGAATAAAACCTCTCTTCAGCATGTAAGAAACAGACGAACTGCCCCAGTCCTTGCGATCCAGTCAAAGTTAGTTGTACTGAGCGGTGTGAGAATATGATGTTAAGAAAGGAACAAGAGAAGCTGAAGAAGAACGCAGTTTTGGAGTGTCCACCTTGCTTACCGCCTAAATGTCCGCCAACAGTTAAACCTCCAGTTACAGAAAAAGAAAAATATTTGCCAGCTGTCTGTCCGGAATCAGCTCCCTGTCCATCTTACAAAGATAAGGTTTGAACAGTTTTTTTTTAAACTCCGTACTAAAAAAAAAAAATATTACAAAATAATTTTTCTAACAATCGTTGAACAGGTTGACGTCGATATTATTCCAATGTGTTCACCACCACTGCCATTACCAAAACCACCAACCAGTCCATACGTACTCTGTCCTTGCGCGCCACCTCCAAAATTACCTCCAGGCCCTTGTCCTTGCCTAAGCAACGCCAGTGAGGTCAAAATGTTGATTCCATTACCTCCATGTCCCAAAATTCGAAGGCCACGACATCGATGCAAGAGAAAGACATACACATGTCCAAAACCATGCAAATGCAAAACAAAAAAATGTGATTCGCTTTTGGATTAAGGATGACAAGAAGGTGGACGATAAAAAAAAAAAAGAATAAAAGAAAAAAAAAGAAAAAGAGGCGAGAGCTCGCAAAAAAGACATTTTTGCTCGATTCGCCAAGGGAATATTTATTTGATCAATTAGATTTAAAAAAAAAAAAAATTAAAAATTCAAGTATTCATGATGCTCAAGTGATTAAGTTTCGAATAAGTATTCGTTGAAAATTTCGGAGAAAAAAAGAGTATGTCGCAGTACAAATGTCTTTTTCGTGAGGACGGCTCGGGTGATGTTGAGGAGCGTATTTCCTCTTTAAAGTTAAAAAAAAAAGATTACAAAAATCGAATTAACGGCAAATTAAAAGCCCGTGTTCAACGTAACGACTTGTACTAGATCCTATTATGTCCAACGTCTTTGAAATAATCATCGAAAATAAATCTTAGCCCCGAAAAATAACTGTTTATTATCATTCTCGAATTAACACTTTTCTTTTTATAAGAAAAATAAACTGGAAACTAAAGCAGGTTTGATAATTCACTTGCAAATTTCACAAATACTATCTCCAGCTGTATTTCAAACTACAGCATGTCTCCCTTTTTCCCTGCTTTTAACCCTCTAGGCTCCAGGAACAGCAGCAGTTTGCAAAAAAAAAATTTATCGTCATCGCCAATGGCTTTTCCGCTTGCGAAAACCCGCTTGTACAACCATGTGATATTCTATATATGTAGCAACGGGAAAAAAGTCAGCCGCATCGTAATCACCGGATAAACGTGAATCCGGACGGAAGCAAACGGGAAATCGATTCCAGGCGCTTTCGCTTATTCACGTATATATAGTAGCTGCTGGAAGGCACCAAAAAAAAAAAATCGTCGAGAAAATAGTGCTGGCGCACGTTATATGTATACATTTGTTGTGATGTTAAATCCAAATTGGTTAAATCAATTCTATACTCATTCAAATCGTTTCAAATTATCTTCGTGCATTCCTATATTTTGCTTTATTCGATAAAATAAGTTTAGATAAGATATAAGACATGATACTTGTGATTTATCTATTATTCCTTGTCAGACAACTTGATTTAGCTCTGCAACCCTACAATAATTTTCGGTATATTATTCATCGATGAATAAACAAAAAAAAATAACATGATCGTTCGTTTAAGTACGAAAATATAAGATTATACGCGGAAAAGGGAAACAAGAGGATTCGTCATCATGATAATACGGTAATTTTTATGCAAACAATTGTAGCGAGAAAGTTGATAAAGAATAGAAAAGGGGAAGGCAATTGTCTACCAAAGTGACGTAGGGAAATGGAAGCTGTTATCGTTTCATTGGATGCCTAGAGTTTCTGCTCGTCGTTTCACGAACGACGTTTTATTTGCTCTTTGGCTTGGGGAGAAAAAGGAAGGATTTGCTGTGTGGTAGTTGATGTCTGATTTTTTGCGATGTTGAATTGATTCTTGAAAGCCATTTGTAGGACACTTGATTTGATTGTTTGACTTTTGAACTGATTAGCTTTCTTTTAAAAAAATTCTATTTATTTTATTCTTGATTTTCTAAATTTAAAGTTTGGTATTGGACTTTTTTTTTATTTTATGATTAATACATTGCCTAGTTGGCTACTGATTAGGATAATTTATTCGAGGTATATATGCCAAAATTATAAATGATTGTTCGTATACGAGAACGAAAATTGTCGAACACTATAACTATAGTCTCGAGTAATTTAAAAAGAGATGGGGAAGAAGGGGGAGGAAAAAAAATAGAAAGGTAGAAGTTTCTCATTGTGCAGAGCCGTAACTTGTATTATCCAATTCCGTGAGTCGCATTGCTCGGCCGCTCGTTCTGAGAACTCGTCACCGATTCTAGAGCAATAAGCGACATTTCTACTTGTATACATATAGAAACGAGCGAATGAGGGGGGGGGGGGAGGAAGCAAGAGAGAATAAATATATATGTATATATAGTAGTAGTAACTTGGACGTTCTCCTCTCTGTCTCTCTCTCTCTTACTCTGTATCCCTTGGTAGCGGTACACCAGCGAAAACTCGTCGTTCGCCCCGGGTGCGGTGGCGTCAGGGCAGGACGGATAAACTTTGAAGCGACTGTCTCCGCGGGCTAGTCGAGTATACATATGTATAGCGATGAAAGAGAGTGGGAGAGAGAGAGAGAAAGCCAACCCATTGGATGAGGAGGAGGAACTGATGCATAATTCAAGAATCGTCACCCGCGAGGATATTGCCAATTTGGCGTCGATGAAAACGCGATCGGATTTGTCGGACAGTCAGAGGGGAGAGAACATGGATGTATTATATATATATAGATGTGCTCTTGCGTCGTTTCGGATTAATGACGTTGCTAAAGCTCTCTCTCTCCTTCTCTCTTTCTATCTCACTCACTTCGGTGATTTTCAGATATATAGCTTTTTACGTGCCACTTGCGCGGATAGGTGTAGATCTTACTCTGACCAACGTCATATCTCTTTTTTCTTTTCTTTTTTTTTTAATTACCTCTGTTTAGCTCTATATCCAAAATGTAAGGGTGAGTTTAACTTTTCTATTCTACGGACGTTTGAAGTTTTACAGTTTGAATGACTCTATTTGAACTTTAAACGATAATCAATTTTGCCAAAAGTTGTTTAATTTATTGAGTGTATGTTTATCTGTGCTTTTAAATAAAAAATAAATTAAATAATTTCTTTTTTTTTTGTATCTTCAATTCCTATTATGATTAACGAATACATAACCCGTTATATTTTTCATTCGACCTAATAAAAAGAACAATATGAGAATAAATTTTATTATTTACAACTTATTATTATTTTATTATCACACTCGTAATACAATCTTAATTATCGTCAAACACAATCATTATCATCGACTCTCTGAAAAATCAATTTTTGCCTCGGTCATTGAACAAAACAATTCGTCACACTCACCATATCATATATCTCAATCAACGATCCAAATGCCCCTTCGCAATGTCCAAATCATAATCTACCATCATCGACACTAAATCTCAGAATAAAAAAAAAAAAAATCCATCTTTTAAACCACATAAGCCCTTCGGTCTACAGAATTTCCACATTGACATCCAACCCTATAACACCAATTTACAGCTTCCAAAAAAGAAAAAAAAAATGTACATAACACGCAAACGTAAGCAAGCAAGCGTAAACTCGATAATTCTGATTGATGAAAGATTATCAAGGAACATCCTTCCCCTTCTCAGACTATGTATATCCAAGTCTCAAACGATTTTCTTTCATTGCTTCGGACTTTCATGAAATATTTATACCACCACAGCCCAAGAGTCTATATCAAAAGAATAAATTTTGGCATCGATTCAATTTGTCAAAGCATCGCGTCCTCGTACGTAATTACTAGTCGTCGTCAGTTCAATATACTACCACAAAAGAAAGTTCGAACTTGAATACAATAGATAAAAAAAAAGAGTGGGTGGTTGTTTTTATTAATAAATGTATACGTGAGCTTCATCACGATTGTAATAGTCAATCAATCGAAAAGTCACGCGGAGTGATTTGTCATACTTTTGATTTCCTGGAAATTCTTATTGAGTGGCTATACTGCTGTTACTATAAGCACGTGTTATCTTGAGCGTAAATGGATAAGCGATCGTCTTCTTCGCTGGTCGTCGTCGCGACGACAAGTCGACAACGATCGCAAAATATAATACAAGAATAAATCACTAAGCTTACTTGCTACACTACAACTTCTCCCGAGACTAAAAATTTGGCCGGCAGTGCCTCTTTCGTTTTCTATTATTCCTCCTACTACTCTCAAATTCTGTTCACCAGCCGCCCTGCAATATTGTGCCCGAGCAGGCGGATCCGACGCTTCGTTATACCAGGGAGGGGTAGAAGAAGGGTCGTCGTCGTCGTTGACTGCGTAAAGAAAAAACCTCGGCCTCGGAGAAAAGTTTGTCGGATATGCCGAGCAGTAGGGTAGGGAGGAAGGCCGAGTTTTCACCGTATTTGCGCATCCGCTGTAATAAATCTTAAGGTAACCACGGGCCTTTGAATGTACGTATACTGGTGGGTGTACACCACACAGAGGCGAAGACCAAGAATGTTGTCACACAAAGCTATATAGTATACGCTAATAAATTTGCTAATCTTCGTACTTACATATGTATGTAGACGCGAGACTTCATCCGTTATATCTTTCCCTCTCTCTTTTTTTTTTAGAGGGGGAGGAGACTTTCTGAGCTTGTCAGAGTTGGATTTCAAATGCTTATACCGGTATAATTCGCGTATGTAAAAAGTGCACTTTATTATCATAGCACACAGCGTTGATATACTTGCATCAAATTCAAAAAGTTTCTCACGAGCAATGACAAAGTGATTTAAACAGGGAGAAACGAAGCTCTGGAGAGGCGCTAAAGTTCACCATCAATCTCAAGATTTAACTTAAGGCACCTTTATATATAGGCATATATACAGGCTCTTAATAAAAAAAAGTCTCTATAAACAGTAGTCGTCAGTTGCGCAGTTCCCGCAGGCACTCGTTAACTCAGCCAAGCGCTGATCCTCTCAATTAAGCGATTTCAAGCTCGAGACGGGTTTGGTATAGCTCGACTACTTTGCTTTACGTGAGGCTCAAGTAGTGCTTTGAGCAATCAAGGACCTCTGTGTCTGCCTCAGCATTGCGCTCTTTGCGTCGTGGCAGGGGGTTGTTGGGTGAATCGAGGGAAGCTTGGTGGTAAACTCTCACTGGGATTCCCACCCTTCGATTCGGTTAGACGGTTCTTGAGTACAACCTTATTGATTTCAATTGTCTGTTTTTACGACTTGTGTGTTCTTTTTATTTGAATGTTTTTTTTTTTGCGAGAACGATTAGTTTATAGTTTGGTTTTTGATTCTTTTTGAATAACAATTGCTAAGTTTTATTATGGTTTACGTTCATTTTTACAAAATTTAGCTTTTATTAATTGAATTTTTTTTTTTAATTTTTAATAATATTAATTTTATTTAAAAATTATTTAATTAAAGAGATGAATATGATTATAAAAAAAATTCAATTAATAAATTAGTCATAAACATATCATACATAGTTATCAAATAATTCAATATCAGAAGCACTGATCTTAATTCATTTCTCTCACTTGAAAATGGACCACACGTTCTCACGCAAAAACCAATAAACCTCTCAATCATTCGTTCTCGTACAAGAGTAGCAGCAATAGCAGTAAAAAAGAGCAAGAAAACAAGTAAGATAAAAAAGAGTATAAGAGAGAAAAAGAAAAAAGGTCAGTCGAGTATCAGCGTCGTCCACTTGTAACTCACAAGCCCTTTCGTCAAGGACCTCTGATATAGGGTGGCCGTATACACGCGCAAAAAAAGAAGGATAGGGGGTATGGAGGAGGTTGCATTAATGCATTTATAAGGAAGTTCGACGATTGTTTTCGAGAGTAGTAGTAGTAGTAGTACACAGCAATAGCAGCCCTAGGGACGACCGCCAGCGTGGCGGCCCTTGACTTCTCGAGTCGAGAACCAGTGCACACCCGAAGGGCTCACACACCCCTATATATATACCTTCTCTCTTTCTCTTACTATTCGTCTCTCGCTCTCTCTCTCTCTCTCACTCTCTCTCTCTCTCTCTCTCTCTCTCTTTTCAACGCGCACCCGCGTGAAAGATCCAGCCTCCAGGACCCTCGACTTACAGGGTGGTGGGTGAGTGAGTGGGTGGGGGGTATAACGTGGAGTTCAAGGGTCGGCGTGTGTGCAAATCAAAACCGCGGGCGGTCCCGCGCTCCCGATTTCTCCCCTACATACATATCGCTCTCTCTTCCTCTCTTTCACTCTTGTCCTTATACCCTTCGTCTCTTTTATGATCCTGTACGCGTGTGTGTATGTGTGTATTGCACAGAGAAAGAGAAAGAGAGAGAGAGAGAGGACCTTTGACTGCCGAGCTGTTTGCTTTTCGGGATCCGCGTATATGTATATAATACTACGAGCGCCTAATACCCACCACGTTACACTATAGGACCACTCGACTATCCGTAATCCGTGACTAATGTTACCCTCTCTTTCTCTGTTCTATTCTCCTTCCCCTGGTTTTATGACGAATTACCGTCCCATTCTGTCGTCTTAATCGTCTTTAATTTATTGCTTGAAATTTTGATGCCAACGCTTAACTTTAATCGGATACATGGGAAATCTTTTAACACGATAAATGCATTATATATACCTACTACTTATATATATTATATCTTTAACTTTTTTTATACTTATATACACCCATCCCACCCACTTACCTTGTGCAGATGCAATTCGGATTAACTTTTTTTTTCTTATTCTTCCAAATAGATAAGTGACCTCGTTCATTATATTATTGTTAAAACTTAATTTAGCGTTATACTTTAAATAAATAACATTATTAAGATATAAATAAATGTAATTTGCAAAACGACAGGAGATTCGAGAGAGATATAGAGTCCGTTGCATCGAGAGATAGAGAGCGAGCAGTAATTTCCATAAAAGGATTACAGCATATATATTCCAGTAGCAGCATATTATATATCTATATAGTTTGAGGAGATGCGCGCAGACATATATCCAGGTCCCATAACTCTCCACTCCTCCTCCTCCTCCTCTTCCTACCAGCTTGAGAGTAACTCCCAGACGAGTTTTCATTGCGATTCAAATGCCAATATCTCTCTCCCATCCTTTCGGACCACAAGCTCTCGCGTGCTGGATAACCGACCCCCCCCCCATTTCTCCCTCAGAGAGCACAACTCTACTCTGGGTCCCAGCCCATGCATAGCAATAGCGTAGCTCGTGTACGCGAATCAAGTCTAACAACGGCTAACTGCAGCCAGTCGAGCCGTACTACTGTACTGCTAATCAGAAAATCACGCGTTGGACGGAAGAGAGAGAGAGAGAGAGAGAGAGAGAGAGAGAGAAATCTGCCTGGTATATCTATATGTGGTATAGAAGGGGAAGAAGAAGATCCCTGGAGAGACACTGCAGACGTGTTATGATCGACATTGCGCTGTCGCTGAAGAGCAAAAGCTTTTTAAATATATAGCGGGAAAACTTTCTATATATATACATGCGTGTGCTTGTATATATAGGTATATACGTAATACCTACAAGGTAATTATCGTTCCCCGAAATACGTCATCACTGACGAAGTGAGAGTAGCTATATGGTACCTACTATATGTTGTATATAATTGCCGGTCAATGAAGCGTCAGTGGATCGCTTTATTGGGTATATATATAGTGAAGAGATGCGTGTGAGATGGGTGTCCCCCTATCACGCGGATGAGCTGTCCGATCAATTTGTGACGCTTTACCCTCACTCTCGATGTGTATATATATCTATGCTTCAATCAAGTAGCTTTTGCGATGCGTCGAACCGCGTTATATGTACTCTCTCACGCGATGAATATGACACTTTGCTATATGTAGGTATATAGACTATACCAGAGTTAATTCAGCGTTAGGATTAGCTTTATCATTCCGGAAAAAAAATTGATGGACCTTTACCTATACCGAAAAATATATATAGATGAGTTATATTTTTGCATTTTGAAATAAAATGAATTTATTTGTAAGCTAAAAAATAAAAAAAAAAGAGAGAAAAAAGTCAGAGTGAAGTATAGCTGAGATTTGCAAGTACAACAAAGCCTCTTTTTTTTATTTCGTTTCTCCTCGATGAAGTTATACCAGTCCCACGCGAATGTAACTTCAACAGCAGCAAAGTGGTCATGATTTAGGTTGTACGGCATTAATCAGACGCCCGTGACGTGCCGCGAGATTCTCGTGTCTTTATGTATATGTACAGTAGTTGCCCTTAACGTATACGTGCGTGTAGGTATACATGCGGCTATATGATACACTCGCTTCTTTAACTGCGTTTTGACTTTTATATTTCATATAGCTTAATGAGTCATTCGTGCGCCACATTATTGTGAAAAACTCAAAATTGACTTGTTTCAAATTACTAGCTTTATTTTGACGATTCCAATTAATCTAATTTTTTTTTTACTGTATTACTATAGGGTCCGTTAGTTCATAATTATAACGAACGAAATGACAACAATTGAAATAATAGCGGTAAAACTCTGGTGCTCTGTTTATATAACGTCGATCAGCGTTGACTGTATTATAATGAAGTCCCTCTTGTCCATACGGAAATATGCATGGTATAGAGGGTAGGGGAAAATTAGTCAAAATAGGTCACTGTTTCCCATGGATAATGACGCTTTGATTATCCAATAAAACGCCTCGCATATATTATGTACCGTCAAATGTAGATATAGCTCAAATTTTATTATGTAGGTATACAACAAGTCACTAGCCGTTAAACACTTTGATATAGATATTTTATTCTATATTTTTTTCTTATGTATTTGCTATTGTACGATATATTGTTTCTTTTTTTCACAAGTCTCGAACGATGCATCAAACTATACGATTAAGGAAATACATACATATCCTCCCGTTGATTAACACATATTCCCTGAAATTTATGCTGTAAACGGATGGTCCGTGACTAATTTTTTGTTCAAATGCCATTCGATTACATATTACAAGATCATTCGTATACATAATATATATTATCGAAATCAGCAGGGGAGATATTTTTATATTCATCTTTAACGTTATATATTATAGATCTATCATATGGCCATCTTCCTTTTCCGCACTTCATTATATTCTTTTTTTTTTCTCAGCTCGCTGAATATCTACGATCAGCAAAGAGAAAAAAGGAAAACTTTAGAAAACAGACCACCTGGTTTACCTTGTTGAATAATGCGGCAACAGCAGCGAAAAAGTATGCCACCCGCAGCTTCACTATCCATCCCCCTTATGTTCATGCCAGTGGAATAAATTTGATGATTTTAAAGCGCGAAATTGTCAATGGCAAAAGCGAGACATAACTATTGAAACGAAGCCGCGAAGTAGACGAGGGAAGGGAATAACAGAATCAGCGAGTGCTTGACTTTTGTGCGAGAGTCGAGAGAGCAACTAGTAGCCATAAGCTCGAGGCTTAAGGTTCTTTTTATTTGTTGAAGGCACAAAAGAACCTGTGCTAGCCTTGCAGGCTCGAGAGCCTTTCAGAAAGAGAAAAAGAGAAAGAGGGTCTTGCTCAGAACGAAATATGGCGATTGCCTTTTTTTTTTGCTTCTTTTACCAATAAGACCCTTAACTGACGCGTTTTTTTTTTATAAGTAATCATATCTAGCAGTTTGATTTTATTGCTTGTAATAAGAAACCCTTCAATTTCTATATGATGAATCATTTTTTTTTTGTTTTCGAAAAGAAACAAGAGCGATAAGTTTGGAAGATTGAGATTGATTTGATTTTTATTTATTTATTTATTAAACATGATAAATTAAATCTTGATCTTACAACATTTAGATTGCATACGTGTGTTATTTTAATAAAAATAATTAAATTTGAAAAAATCTAACGATTTTTATTTTAAAATTTTACAAATTATATTATTTTTTTAAGTAGTTCAAAGATAATCGAGAAGATCGTTTTACATATGTGTGATTTCACACAAAAAGAATTATACAAAAGCATATTATGAAACTTCCATACAAATACCATTCCACGAAAAATCAGCGAAAACTTTAAAAGAGAAAAGAATAATAATAGAAATAAAGCCGTCAAAAAGTAAAATAAGATCTGCCACAAAAAATGATCACGGCTAATTGCATCCCATAGAAGTCGACAATGCCACTTTTGAAAAAATCTCGAAAAGCGTTCGCAAAGAAAAGCGCATCATTAATCAGTCTAAGGGTGCGCGCGCGAGAAGCGTTAACACTCAGAGAGAGGGAGCATAGGGCATGAAAAAACATCTTGAGCAGAATTTCAACTTCTAGAATCTCCCTCCTTCTGTTATACCAAAAGTATCCTGGGTAAAAGTGAGCATCTATTCTGACACGATACAGCCTCCGATCTTCCCTGCTTCTAAAAGTGCCACGTGACGACACGTGCATGTGGCCACTCAATAATATTCCAGTCTATGTGTGCTTTACTGTACTACACCCCCTCCTGTACTCTATGTTCAGTTCGATGAGTCTTGCATTATATGCACGCTTGACTTAATCGCGGAGAGAGCTATAACAACTTGTCATCAACACTTGCCATTTTTTTTTTTTTTTTTAAAGCGATTTGATCAAGCGAGGTTTAAATCGATTCGTGGCTTGTAAATCTTGAATTTTTAAAAGCTTTTTTCTATGTATATGTGGGGGGAATTACATCGCGACAGACTGATGACCGGTATGATATTGTATGTACGTAATCAGCGATAATGACAATGTGCATCGCTTCAGAGATTAGACTAATCTTGCACGATTGCGATAAATCAATTTTGTGTATATGTATGTTATGTGTGATTTTATCAGATTTGTATATATGGTTTTGTTTGTCGGCTATAATAGTAAAATCAAACGAATTACGATTGATTGATCATATTTAATATTTTGTTTTTGCGGACTATTGATGTTGATTCTAATGTTATTTTATTATGACTGGAATTATTGTATTTTTTTATTTTTAGGATATAGATAAAAAGTTATATAAAAATGTGTGAATACGTATAGACTATTTGATTTTTTTTTATTCATTTTTGTTAAATATATTTGTGAATTTATACGTGTACGAAAGAGTTTATTGGCCTTTGTTCAATGAAATCAATGTAATAACACACATATGTATGTGCATATGTGTTGTTTGTGGCACTTTTACATAATTTAATTTTCACAGCATCAAAAAAAAAAAACTTGTTCGCTTGAGAGCCATTGTTTTCACAAAACAAAATCTCACGCAATGATGATGAGTCGTAACTCATGATTGCTCTTCTCTCAATTTATTTTTTTTCCTATTTTTTTTTTTTTTCACTATGAGCCAAAGCAAACATAGCATTAAAACAGAAGAGTGACGTGCTTTACGGCACGCGAGGGTTTTATACGTTTATTTCGTAATCATCAGACTACCTAGCTGTATTCACATTTACTTGCAGAAACAATTGTTTGGTATACAAGATTATATGCAGTAACTATCTATTTTCAAATCACAATAAAAAATTAATTAATAAATTATTTTTTATACAATTAAAAAAAAAAGAGTTTATCAATAATTTTTAACTAACACTAAAATTAAAATTAATATATGCCCACTTAAATACATCAGCCTCATTTGCCAGTCCATTGCGCGTAATCCATTAAAACAGCATCACGAGCTCAGCAGTTAAGAAAACCCGTGTCTCACTCATCAATATATTATACATGCCACACTGCACATATTCTACAATCACCTCATCCGTCATATACAAGCAAGTCCAAAAAAAAAAAAAAAGTATATCGCACATGATAAAAAAAAAAAAGACATACTAAATAAAATAAAAAAAAAAAAGAATTCTTCCCCTCTCCTATAACATAAACTTGGGATTCTGGTAATTGCCATAAATTATGAAAAATTTTCCATTGAATCATAAATAACGTCTGTTATACGGTCCAGCGAATAATGTCTCGAAAAGCAATTGAAACACCTCATAATATTACACTCAGCTGACCTTATCTTATATGCCTCTGTACGTCCGAGTAGGGCCGCGAAATCAATCACCCGCGCATATATATATATATATACACCTCGAATATAGGTATATATACCTTATCGCTTGAGCTCGCGCTCTTACACGCGTTCGTCATTAATCTTACCGATTATATTAGCAGCCACGGTAGCCTCAGTAAGATATTTGTCGAGTATACTCCTCGTATAATTTTTTTTCTTCTTTTATTATTATTATTATTATATTATGGTTGCCGTATGTGGTTGTTGGTATTAGTGGCGTTGTTTGCTATCTATTTGGTACTGGCATAAATTTTCCGTTTATAAGCTTGGAAAGCTGTGTGTGTGGAGGGTTTGTCCAAGCATTGAGGCTTCTGAATGACTCGCGGGAATTCGTGACTAGTATATAATTGAAATTATGACGAATGAGATATGATAGGGTTGAATTCCTTACGTCTACTTTATATCGTCTGACGAATCACTCCCGCGAGATATATTGTAATTCGGGGAAGCATATATGGGTATAAAAGACAACTAAATTCTCAAAGGTATTTTGTGTTAGTTGCTCTTGAAATAGAATTTGAACATCTTGTGTTTTGTTACGGTTCAACATTTGAAAAGATAAAATACTTTAAATATCGGTACGATCTTCATAAACATTTCATCAATTGATACTATGTTATTAAATATTAGATTATTTAATTCTAAAATTAATCATTTTCATATAGCTTTCAACACCTGTCTCAACGATCTACGTATTTTGCATATAAATATATCAAAAGTAAACGAAAAAAAAAAAAATTGGGTTGTGTTTTCAAAGATTTAGTTGTTCTTAAAATATTCAAAAACCGAGTCAAGTCAAAAAAAAAGTAATGACTTTTATTTCGTATACGTCAGTAGTCCAGTGATGCGACACGTCGATGCCTGCGCGTGAAAATCGACAGCAAAGCTTGACTAAAATCCCTAGAGAAGATATGTGGCCAGGATCCAAGACCTATAAGCGCCGCAGGCATATATGAAAGCGCGCGATTTCAGTCGGTATCAAGTAAAATAACTTGCAAGAGAGCTTTTTCCACAAAGCTCTCACAGCTCCCTATCCAGCTCGGTCAACCGAGCTGATATTCATGGCTTGAGACTCTCTTTTTCTCTTGCAGCGGATATTCGATATCCGAGATTTGAATACCTGACCCCCCCATGGAAGCGTGAATACATATATAGTAAACTACATATACATACGAGTAGTGCCGTCACTCATGTATATTTTACTTTTTTCTCGCGGGCACGTGTCGGTATAAAAGGGATAGAGGCCGGCAACGTCGTGGTCGCTACTCAAGGAGGTATATGGCTCTCTTTTTTGCAAAGGATGAGGACGAGTCGATGAATAGATTACCATAATTTGGTGTCTAGAGCTCTTCGCCCGCGTCTGAAAGTCCCGCGTTTTTCTCCTGGGACACGCTTCTTGAGAACGAACTTATCCAGTAAGCTATAAACAAATTTTTGAATTTACCAGAAACGAAATTATTAATATTGGAAATGATAGTAGAGTCTTATTGATTAAAAATTTTTTAAGTGCATTATGATACATGTGTTAATTGTAAATACATTTATTTTATTAAAATACAGTAAATATTGATTTTTAAAGATTTTTGTATATCTTAGATAATTTAAAAAATAATATTTTTAAGTATAAATGTTATCTTTCTTTTTTATCTCATTCAAAATGCATAACGATTATTTCGTAGTTTAAAGACGTGCACTTATGTGCAATCTATAGCATTCAAAATTCAAAATAAATAGCTTTTTTGAAATAGAAACTACAATTTTTGAAACTACGCTATTCTAAAACAAAATTGCCACTTTTCAAAATAGCTTCAAAATTTTTTAAAGTTAAAAGAACGTCTTTGCGGTTTTTTTTTATACAAAACGCCGTAGACACACACACACACACACACATACGCAGAAGAACTTGACTAAAGTTCTTATACATCTATTGACACGCGCGCATAGTAATAGTTTCTATTCTTTTAAAAAGGTTGTATAAGCCAAGACCACCGAGTTTGCTACAGAGACAATTTATATTCAGTTCAAAAATGGGCATTGATGTAAGGTGCCAAAGCGTCGAGAGCCAGGATTATTGACGCGTCGGTAATCGGTGAATTGCTGTATAAACCGTATAATTTCGTGAACTCGATCTTTTTTTTTCGCTCTTCCTAGTCTCTCTTTTCTTTATATCTATTGTGTTTGAAATTAGAAGTTGCCGGAGTAAATAGTAAAAAAGAGAAAGAGAGAATGAGGAAAGAAGTTCGAACCCATTTAAACTGTGTTGCATACAGTGAAACTTTGCATGTCAGAGTATATGGCTGAGCGAGAGAAGCAGAATATAATATGTATAGAGCGCGGCTTTCGCCACGTGCGTGTACAATGGCACACTTTGATGATATATCCATATGTTATAAGAACAAGAGTTTGCCGGAGGCCAGACTCTGCACAATGACATCGGTGAATTGGAAGAAATATGTATCTATGGTCACAAATGTATTTGTGTGTCTCTCTGCGCGATTTCGTGATTTCGAGATCGGAGACTGCAACCGCAGTGATGACTACGACCTGGCAAACATATGCCCCTGGAGGAGGTTTCTTAGAATATTTGGCCTCGTTCTTTAGTTCATCGATTGCAACGCGTTTGGTCATCAAGGTTTGAGGTGATCTGTAACTGTAGATTTTTAAGTTTTCGATTTCGAATGTTACTATTGAGAGCAAAGTTTTAAAAAATTCGATGCACGCAATCTGTTTTTTTTTTTTTCGTTTTCGATTTTTGTTTGAAAAGAAAAGTGTATATTATTGTTTTTTGTTTTGAATTATTTAAAAAAAAAAAATTACAAATTAAATTACACAAGTGACACAAATTCTTATCTATTTATTAAGATAGATAGATTATTTACCGATATAAAAAAAACTAAAACGTGAGTTATTGTATCGTGACTTGAAAAAAAAATTTAATAAAATTTTATTAGAGTTAATTAAACTTATCGATAGTATTTAGTTAACAGTCTTCGCTGTGAATAACAGAGACAATCGCAGTTACGACGTTTAAAGATTAATTAATTCACTGGTGGCAAGTTGAAAATTTCTTGTAGATAAGTTAAGTTTTTATTAATATCAGATATAAAAATTAAATTTTTACTAACTACTAAATTCCAAAGTTATCTACTGACTTGAGTATACCAAGAAATAGATTTAAAAATATTATCAGTAATAATAATAATATTGATTATTGTACACAATAAAATAATATCGCGTAATTAAAATAAAAAATTAAAAACATTTTATGCAATTTTTTATAATCTATTAATTATATTAAAGTACTGCTATTAAGCAAAAATAAATAAATCATAGTCCTAAATTGTATTCAGTTATAATTTATAATAAATTAATTTTTATTTTTTTAATTAAAAATATTATCACTTGAATAGCGAACAGGAAAATTGAATGAAATAAATCACATGAAATTAAAAATCAGATATTGTCTTTACGGCTTGATGTGATTGCTTTACGTAATTTTCGTTCTTACTTTCCTATTAGGTGACATACTTACATACCAAAGATGTTATCAAAAAAATAAATCTATAACAATTTGTAGTGATAACAGTAATTGAGTATCAATTTAGAAACGATAAGAAGCAATGTTCACATTTTATTTTTTAATTTAAATTTTCTTTCAAAGAGTATTAATATTTACAGAGGAAGTTAAAAGAAAAAGAAAGGACTTAATTTCGTTTGTTACTATTGTAAAAATTTTATTTTGAACATTTTTTGTTTTCCAAGTCATACAGTAAAAAAATTTTAGTTCTTAGAGATAGTGTCGTTGATCCAGTCAATGTAAGATGAGACTCGGGTGTAAACTGATGGAGCTCCATATGTACCACATGGAATGATTCCCCAGGAAACAACACCAATAACTTCCTTCTTGCCGTCTTCCTTGACCTTGATTAGAGGACCGCCAGAGTCACCCTATAAAGAAATTTCAAAAAACATTTATTAAAAAAAATGTCATGAATAATTAAAAATACACCAGCAAATTATAATTTAATAAAAAAAAAATAAATATAACTTACACTGCAGGCAGAAACTCCTCCGGTCAATGGTCCCGTGCAAACATTGCTGTCTACAACTGGAGCAGATCCAACCAGATCCTCAATGGATTTCTTGCAAGTCTTGTTGTCTACAATTGGCAAATGAGCCTTTTGCAGATAGTCAGGTTGTCCAAATCCACTGGACGATGTGGATCCCCAACCAGAGAGAACAACTTCACCGTCAACTTCGCTGCTGGCAGCTGGCAGATCAATGGGTTGTACGTGCTCGTCGAACACCAAAGGTTTCTCCAGTTTCAGCAGAGCAATGTCGTAAGGAGCGACACCACTAAAGTGTAATAGAACAATTATAATATCTGTCACATTTATTTGACTAGTAAATTAATAAATTTAAACTCACCCTGGATATTTTGCGTGGACGAAGGTCTTTTGTACTTTGACGACCTGTTCGAATCTTTCGGTCGTCTTGATGGCGTGTTTGCCAGCCTTAACGTAGAGGGTGTATCCGGGAACGGCTTTGGGGCAGTGAGCAGCAGTCAAGACCCAGTATTGGTTAATGACACTACCACCGCAGAGATGGCTGAGACCGTATCCGCTGCCATACTGGAGGGAAATTTGGTGAGGGAATTCACCTTTGCTGGCCTCTTCGCCACCAACAATGCGGCTACCGAATGGCAGACGGAAGCCTAGGTTGGGCTCTATGATTAAACGAATGTGATATTGGTTAGATTTGAAAATTTTAATTTTATATTTTTTTGTTTATTTTAATAAATATTAATTACCGTTGGTCTTCAAACGGCCATCGAATGGTTCGCCCAAACCGATGTAGATTTCTAAAATTATTTAAAATTCAAAAACCTTTTATTTTTTGTACTTTAATTATATATATAAAATTTGATAACGTAAAATGATTTTTTACTTACTTGCGTAGGTGCAAGCCAAAAGGCAGAAGAGAAGTGCAAGTTTGAATGCCATGGTTGACGGTGTCAGGAGTCGTAAAAGACAAACGCTTTTATACTGTCGATATCGTGGTCGATATCAATATTGATCACAAAAAAAAATCTCGATTAGCTGTATTTCAATCAAAGACAATCCATTGTAATCTCCACGTGTTAATAGATTTAACAAAATTCCCAATCATGCTTAAGCGATAAGATCGCGATGTTGATTAAACAAAAGCCTAGTCTTCCTTTTACAAGTCAATGGTTATTATTTCATCATTTATTTTTTTAACGTTACATTTAATTAAATTGGCTGATATTAATCTTTTTGTGCTTTTAGATTTAAAAATTTTAACCAAATGTGATTGATAAAGTTGTGACCTAAATTACATATCTGTATTCTATGTGACAATCAAATCAAATGTTTAGAATAATCGATATTTAAGAATCACAAATGTTATTTTCGTAACGGTGTTTAAATGAATTTTTCTTTGTATTATTCTAAATAATTTTTATCATCATAATAGTTTAATCGTTATAAATTATTCACTGATTTTTAAATTTTAATATTACTTTAGTGTTAAATAGACAAAAATTTACACTTTCACTTTCTAAATGTCTATTCTAAAGCTTAAAAAATCTTTATTTAAAAATTTGGAAAAAATAAATTTTGGCTAAAGCGGAAATGAAGCATTAACTACAAAAATTAGTAGAACATAAGATAATAAATTCAATTCATAGAATTCAACTAAAAAAAACTCTTAATAATTATTACGCAGCAAAATCTAGGTCTGATATTGATAATATATTGATTAAATTTCTATTTATTATCTCAATTTCTTGATCAAGATGTCAAAACGTTTTTAATCAATTTTTTATTTTTATAATTATGTATAATTTTTTTTTCCAAACAAGATATAAACTGTTTAAAAGCAGAAATACGTTAAATCTCAACTGAAATGTCAAAATGATCTTTAAATTTGCGCTGTTTTTTCTTTTTTTAAATTCTGTTTACAGCAGTAAGTAACAATTCCGTTATTTTCATCATAAAATTATTTAAAAGTTGAATAATAATTTTTTTTTATATTTAAAACAATCAAATTAAACTTTTTATTGTATTAAACAGCTTGGGAATTAATTTCAAGACAAAAATTAAGTTATTTTTTATATACAATTTATCAAGATTATCTCATCGATCATTGGATTTATATTTCAATCGTATTTATAGAACGCACAAATATAATGATTTTTTAGATTAAAAATATAAAAAATAATGTATAATATTATCTTAAAAAAATAACTGAAATTTTTTCTAAAAAATTTCAGAATCTCTTATTAAATTTGGTGAACTGCTCAGTGGTCGTATTGTTGGGGGAGAAGATGCTATACAAGGCGAATTTCCCCATCAAATTTCATTACAATATGATGTTTACGGCACTTTGGGTTTATTAAATCACTTATGTGGTGGTAGTATTCTCGACAATTACTGGGTCTTAACAGCGGCCCATTGTCCTCTAGCTGTTCCTGGACGTAGCTTATACATTAAAGCTGGCAAGCATTCGATCAAGACTACCGAGAGATTTGAGCAGCTGGTCAAAGTCCAAAAAATCTTTACTCATGAAAAATATCCAGGGAAAATTATCAAAAGCTAATCGATAGTAAAAAAATAAAGCTGGTTTATAATATGTAGTTGCATTAAATTTTAGTGGTGTAGCTCCTTATGACATTGCTCTACTGAAATTAGAAAAACCTCTAGTATTTGATGATTATGTAAAGCCTATCGCTCTTCCAACAATTAACAGTGAAGTTGATGGTGAAGTTGTGCTATCTGGTTGGGGGCACACTTCATTTTATGAACTTGGACTTCCTGATATACTTCAAAAAGCAAAATTGCCTATAGTGAATTATACGGTTTGTAAAAAAGCAATTGAAAAAGTGGCTGGACATTCTCCACTTGCAAAAAGTAATATATGCACAGGACCATTAACTGGGGGCGTATCTGCTTGCAGTGTAAATTTAACAGAATATTAAATTATGAAATGAATTTGAGTTAATTTTTCTAACAATTTTTTTTTAATTATAGGGTGATTCTGGTGGTCCACTAATAAAAATTAAAAAAGATGGCAATACTATGGTCGTTGGTATTGTTTCCTGGGGAATTACGCCATGTGGTACGGTCGGTGCACCTTCAGTTTATACCAAAGTGTCATATTATATTGATTGGATCAATAATATCATTTACAACAACTAGAAAAAAAAATTATTAATTAATATGTTTACATAAAGAAATTAATCTTGTAGTATGATAGGTATTGTTTCAATAAATTTTTGATAAATATAATTATTTATTTATTTAACTCAATAATCATATATATCAATCATTTATAAATTCCGGTTCTATTTTAATGCTAATAAGTTGATTGATATGTCTTGTATTTTATTATAAATTTTAACTGCCTGTAGAGTATAAAAGTACGAAAAAATATTAAATCTGAATCAAAACCTGCAATGGCTTTTAAATTTACGCTTCTGTTCTGCCTTTTGGCTATTGCATATACCAGTGAGTAGCATCTTTTTAATATTCATTTTAATTTGTATCAAGATTTTAAAATAAGTATAAAATACAGCTAATTTATATTGACGTAAAAAGTCTTTAATAGAATCTTTTATTTAAAGTTTTGATTTAAAAACATTATTTTTTAGTGATTACATTTTAACTTTATTATCAATAAATTTTTAGAACCGGCAATTGAGATACCATTTAATAGTCGTATCGTTGGCGGTAAAGAGGCAGATCAGGGCGAATTTCCTCATCAAATTTCCCTCCAGTATGGAAGTGGCTCTAATCTGAACCATCTCTGCGGTGGTAGTGTCCTCAACAACAACTGGATCCTAACAGCTGCTCACTGTCCTAAAGCTGTTCCTGGACGCACTTTATATATTAAAGCCGGCAAACATTCGATCAAGACAACCGAAAGATTTGAACAACTTGTTCAAGTTGAAAAAATCTTTGTCCACGAAAAATATCCAGGGTACGAATTATTAATGTATAAATTCGATAGCAAAATAAATGTAACAGTAATTAACTGTAATTTCGACAATTAGGGGTGTCGCTCCTTATGACATTGCTCTGCTGAAGCTGGAGAAACCTTTGGTGTACGACGAGCACGTACAACCAATCGAACTACCAACGGCTAGCAGCGAAGTTGATGGCGAAGTTGTTCTCTCTGGTTGGGGATCCACATCGTCCAGTGGATATGGACAACCTGACTACCTGCAAAAGGCTCATTTGCCAGTTGTAGATTTTGATACGTGTGATGAAGCAATAAGAAAATTGGCTGGATATTCGCCATTGGCAAGAAGTAACGTGTGTACGGGACCATTAACGGGAGGTGTATCTGCTTGCAGTGTAAGTTTAATTAAAAGTCTAGCTGTAATATTTTATTCACATAATATTTAATATGAATAATAATAAAAATTATATTTTTTGTATACAGGGTGACTCTGGTGGTCCATTAATTAAAAACAAAAGTGATGGTAATGCTGAAGTCGTGGGTATTGTTTCTTGGGGAGTAATGCCTTGTGGTACATATGGTGCACCTTCAGTATACACCAAAGTATCATATTACATCGATTGGATTAATGATATCATTTCCAACAATTAGGAAAAAAATCATTTATAATTATGTGGATATAAGAAAATAAATAGTTAAAATAAATTTTTAATAGATACATTTATTTATTAAATTATTTGTCAATTTTGTATATTATTATCGAAAAAATATAATAATATTATATCTTCAAAAATCAATATTTTAATCGTATTTAACAAGGCTAGCATATCATCAACATATAGTAGCATATAGTCAAATATAATAATAAAACCAAAAGCTAATGTCTTCCAGTAAACTCCGAAACAAATAATCGTTGAAATACTCATCTCTTCCTCTTACCAACCCCCTACTTTTACCTGAAAATAAAGTGGCTACCTAATTAAACGCATTAGCATTGCGGTCAGCGTTGAACCACGACCCGGTCACTCCAACACAAATATCCATCGTCTGTAAGCACATGTCCATGCGTGCGCATCGAATTTCTGTATAGGTCATTGGGCAAAAAATTATTCGTGCCTTATGCCATACGCATCGGAAAGTCACACGAAATCAGGTTCTGTTCACGGTTGAGTGCACCTGTTAGTTGTTCTCCCTCTACTCGCACGCCCTTCCGTATATTAATTTTAATAAAAGTGCGCCAACTGCTTGACTCGGTTTTATTATATAGTGCCTTATGTATTCAGACTTTGCTCTGTCGAATTGGGGAATTTGAAAAGATTGATTTTTTATCAGATTATCAAGAAATAGAAAAGCTGTGAATTTTACAATCATTTGATTACGTTGGTTGTAAAGTATAAAATTTTTATTCCGACGATGCTCTTGACTTCTAATACATCTGTTTATCAATAATCTAATTATTTTAAATCGGTAGATTGATATGATTAAAAAAAAATTCTCCAACATACCGGACCTCTTAAAGCAGTTTACACATATACATGTAAAAATAAAACTTAATAAATTTACAGATTAGAGCATATATAAAAAATGTGTTGGAGATAGCCGTAGTAAGTGTGATATCTTAATTGTTTTTTATTTTTAACGTCTCCTTGACTGAGAGAAAAAGACAGAGAGAGAGAGAGAGAGAGAGAGAGAGAGAGAGAGAGAGAGAGAGAGCAAAGAAAACCGTTTAGCAAATCCACACTATAAGCTCTCTCGCATTTACATATCGATAATAGCTGCAATAAAATTTCGAAAAATTTGTATTTTAAACACCTCGACGACTTTTCAAACCTCGTTCTTTCCTTTTTCTTCTTACTAAAGTAAAGAGCCTAAATTAACGAGCACCAGATATATATTCGGCTTATCTTTTTTTCCCGCATTCACGACGACACTTTTTGGTCCTCTAAAATTCTGCATTTTTCGCATCCATACGTGCCTCATTTTTATCCAGTAAAATGAAAAAAAAAAAGTAACTAGGCGAGAATAAAAAAAAAAGGTAAAGAACGACACAGTCGAGAAAAAGAAAGAGAGAGAAAGAGAGCTTGTCGCAGAGCAAGCGAGTGTTATCAGCTGTCCCGAAAGAGTTGGCGCCAATGTGGATCCTGGTTATCTCGTGTGCTTCTCTCATTCGCGACCTACCAAACGTATTTCGAGTACTACGTCGACGATATATCTCTCTCTTTCACGCAGTGTCTTATCGGCGTTTGACCCTTATCATTCCTATCCATCAGTGCGCATGTGCGCGTTTGTTTAGTGATACACGATTATTTGAAGCGATTTTGCGATTTGTGGCTATACAACTACTACAACACACGATGGACTTGCTAAATTCAAATACAATAACAACTAAAGCTTTTATGTGATTTCTGTAATGGAATGAGATTTAGTTTAGTTAGATAAGGTGTATATTATGGTTATAGTTTAATAGCTTTGATGTTAGTGCTTGAAAAACTGTAAGTAAATCTATTTTTTAAGCAGTTTTAAATATACAAAATTACATATTTGGTTTCTTTCATGAATTTCAAAAATAACCAAACTGAATAAAAAGAACTTCTGAGTATTATCATTAAAAAAAAAATAAATGAATAGCCATAGGATGAAATCTTTGTTGAATTTGTGCAAATTGACCACAAAGTCCGCGTAAAATACAAATGAAAACGAAATGGAAAACAAAGCGTTGACAAATGCGATAGAGACCGGGATCGAAATTCCTGGCGCTTTTTCGGGACCCAATCTTCTTCCATGCCAGTACCACGTATTTTGCTTATTTTGGCGCGTGTCGCAAAATAAAAGGACAAGAAAATAAAAAATAAAAATATCGCTATCTGTTGACCGGACACAATTAGTATGGGCACTTGGCTTATCTTAACAGGAGAAAGAAAAAAAGAGAACCAGACGTGCTGTCCCTCTACCTCACTCAAGATGCTGTTCTCCTCTTCCTTCTCTTTCCTTCCTTCTTTCCACCTCAACCAATTCCCTCAGCTTGTTCGCCCACCTAATCATGACTCTATTTAGATCTGCAGTGGGTTATCGACTCGCTTTTAAGAGGATAACCTTGTAAGAGAAGGACCCTGGGTCCTTCTTTCTCTCAGCACCTCTTTCCTCATACGATGTTTTAATCGCTCGAAATTTGTTTAGCTCAAATAAACGTTCCCCCATCTTTTTTATTCACATGCTTTCTCTCACTCTCTCTCTTTCTTTCTCCTTTTTTTCTCAAAATGATTTTTCTTTATTTTGTTCGTGTTTTTTATTTTTCTGCTCGTTCAGATTCAGCATTCCAAACAGCTTATAAAATTTATAACTGAGTACTTGTATATAATTAACTAAGTTTTATTTCATGCATTATCGCAAAGAATAATTAATAATATCGATTAATTTTTAAGATGAAACTCAATGTACAAAATTTTAGTAATATTACTACACAGTAACGCGAAAATATAATTTTTTTTATATATAAATTCGAATAATGCAATAATGTTATTATAATATAGCAACATATAATATATCGTATAAAAAAATTGTATTCTGTACTCACATTATTTGTCCTAATAGTACTCAGAATCACGTTAATTAACACAAGTTGTAAATTTACCACGAATGTACGCAAGAGAGAAATTGTTTAATAAAAATAACGTTAATATGAGCATTCCATGTCACGCTAACGAGCACAAACGTAAAAGAAAAAAGAGTAAGAGAAAAAGAGAGAGAAGAGCTTGAATCTCGTTTGATCCCCGTATAAGTATAGTTCATTTCACCGAGGCTCGTGTCCACCGATAAGCGGCGAGCATCGATCATCCCCCACTCGTCCTTGAGGTAGACGGCTCTCTACTCGTTGAATATACATGTATATATAGTATATCAGACTGCGTAAGCTGTATAATAAAGACAAGCGCACCGAGAGACTCGTCTACCTATATACATATACAGCAACTTTTCCTCGTGTGCTCGCACACCCTGGGAAATTCAAGTTGCAATGAATCGCTTATAATCTCCCCGGTGTGCATAAGCGATTCCAACGAATATATAAGTACTGTGGTCTTGAACAGACTGCAGATATAGTCAGAATGGCTCGAAGCTCGATTTATCTCAAAGGAACGCATCCTTTGGCTTGCGCTTGAACACTTCATCCAAGCGCATATTATATCGCATCTGTCTTTTATTTTCATCAGTAAGATGCTGCTGTACGCTCCATACAGTAGCCCTGTGTAATTTAAGTAGCAAGAGAGCTTGCAGTTGTACACACACACACACACACACACACACGTACTCGATGACCAAGCACAGCAGCAGTTATCATCCGCGACTCGTTACTCATTATTCTTCTCGTCATTTATTACATTCCCTCTCCCTCCTTCAAGCCATTAGCAGACACTATATGCAACGCGTCTCGCGAATTTCGTTGCGATAAGCCAGCATTTAGCCCACCTTGGACTTAACTCGCGAGAGCTCTCTGGTATATACGAAACGTGTATATATATTTATATATAAATACGAGAACCCAACAACACCGAAAGTCAATTAAATTTTTATCGCGGTGAATCCGTTCCTTCTGCTGACTTTTCGATTTGCGAGAACGCTGCAGTTATAATAGCACTTTCATTGCGAATTTTTCTTCGTACTCATCATATATACTACACGCGAATTATATATAATATATACAGTGACTTGACGTTATAAGGAGCCTATATCTGTTTTTTTTATTGTGCTGTTTTTGGAAAGAAGGCGGCAGGGGGGGCAAGAATGAAAACTTTCATTTTTTACTGGTCTACGAATAAAATTAGAAGTGCGTATAAATGTATTTACACATAGACGTCGAAAAAAAAGTATAATTCTGTGTGCTATACATACTAATTCTTTTTTTTACCTTTTCTTTTATAACACCTCACGAAATAACGTATATATTAGGCATACAATATAACACCTGAAATATCTCTTTAAACGTAGACTAACTCGATCGCGGTCGAACGCGCGAAAGTTTTTTTTGTTGTTGTTTTTATCTTTCACTTGTTCTATATATATATATATATATATATACACTTTTACTCGCGCACAATTAAGTAATTACGGCACTTACATTGAAAATAAATATCAGCGCGTTAATCGCGGAAGAACCAAGCGACTATGTATACTCACGTATGTGTGTGTGTGTGTGTGTGTGTGTGTGTGTGTGTGTGTGTGTGTGTGTGTGTGTGTGTGTGTGTGTGTGTGTGTGTGTGTGTGAAAAAAAAATAAAGAAACGAGTATACGAAGGAAATATATAAATTAAGGTGTTAGGGTCTTAATGAGATCGGAATCTCGGTAGCCAGGCAGCATATGGAGAGGGAATAAAAAAAAAGAGAGAAAGATGTGGAGGGAGAAGTTACGGTGGGCGCGAATGGAGAAAAAAAAGCGAATTACGTTTGGTCGAGTGCATCGTTCTGGCTATATGCAATGCACTCATGTAAGCGTTGAACGTTGACGTGCAGGTATACCTTATGTGTGTCTGGTCATAGTTGAAATAATATTGACTTTGCTGAGAATTGGTTACCGGATAGAATAAGGGGATGTATAGAAGAAAAAAAATCGGAAGTGGAATTTAGGGAGAATTAGATTGGACTAGACAGGTTGGAAATTATGTGGACGCGATGACGTATTATAGCTATTACGTTGTGATTATTTTTTTTTTGTCTATTCATTATAGTTTTAGTAGATGGCAGTGTGTCTGTGTCTGTGTGTGTGTGTGTGTGTGTGTGTGTGTGTTCTTACGTCAAAATAAATATTTTCATCAAAATCAAACTCCTATATACAAATTAAAAATCCGTTAAACTTGACATTTCGAAAACAAATAAAACAAAAACCCTTACTACTTCAAAACACAAGCTTACAAAGTCATGCAGGCTGGCAACGTTATAATAATAATAACAGAAAAAAATTGTAATCGAACAATCATAAGAGCAGTACAAATGAAATCAATTTCAAAGACTTCCTTTGCTTTACTCCTCCTCCCCTTCCTTCTTAGCTCACCACAACAAACGTCCACAAACAACAAGCTCTCTTTCGTTTTCGTATTAATAGCAGATACACGACATACAAAGGAATATAGTCCTCGATTAGAGTAGCGGGTGCAACTGTATATAACAAGAGAGCGAGTGTATATTGCGAACAAAAGCGCAAACGGAAAAAAATATCGGCTAGTAGCGATTGACTCGAGCCATTAATATCCGAATAAGAGCACTCGTATACGTATATATACGCCAATTCTCGAGTACGTGAAAAAAAAGTCTGGCTTTCAGAAATTCAATTACCTAGGACTCTCGAGGATATATAACTACATACGAGTATGTGCTGTACATTATATATAGGTATACCAGAAGACGTAATAATTTTTCAAGCACACACTGCAATAGATGATGACGCCCGCACACGAAAATTCTGAATAAACAATGACAACTTGGTATCCGAGATACACATATTGCTCTTGCATTTTCGATCAGCTTTATTGTCGGTCAACCGCTTGAACTTAATAAACCGCAGTCAATTCCTTTTTCTTCCAATTCTATGACGACTACGACGATGATGTCTGGCTGTAAAAAAGCACATCATGATTATAATTCTCTAATTCAATAGAGACTGACGGAAATGAATAATAAGTTGCAGCGTGTGTGCATATCGTAAGCGGATTCAATCGAGTCAAAAAAAAGAAAAAAAAACTAGAGCAAGTATACACCCTACAGTGGTAGCGGCAAATATCAATTAACAGCACACGTCGAAAAGCACAGCAGCGGTCTTATACGCACACCTGACCATCTGTCACGTGTGGGGGGATTTTGAATACTTCCAAGCACGCGTGGGATATATATATATATTCAACTGCGACCACATATTGAACCTTCGCTATTGTGTTCCTCTTTGGAGGGCAAAAAGAAATTTTTCAAACTATAGCGCTTAGTCCTGTAAATAGGCTACTGTCCTTTTTTTTCACGTATACTGCTGTGGTCGTGGAGGAGCGATTGTGCAATCTGATGGAATATTTGGGATCTAGCACGCCGTGTCGAGGGGCAAATTTCAAATTAAAAACGCACTAGGACGATTATCAAGGATCCGGATGCTTCCGAGAGTCATTTGCTTTCTTTTTATTCTTGTTTTACAGGATCTTTGGGATTTCTTGCTTTTATAAAAAAAAAAAAAATTAGGAAGGAGGAGGCTGATGCGGATAGCTATATTATAAAGTTTACAGGAAAAAAGAAATATTATGTAATAAAGATGAATAAGAGAAAGAAAAAAAAACAATGTGTCCCTTGAAATTGGACAGAATCAGGGAAAATTTTAAGTGGCGAGTGTGTCGAATTATAATATACGACGCGAGCTATTCCATTCACAAAACAAAACACTTATAAAGAAAAAAAAAGGTGAGGAAGAGGGCGCGCGTATGCTCACTTTGATGGGCCGCAAAGTTGGGAATGGAAATCACTTTTTAATGGACACCCATCTACTACTTTTTGGCCTATCTATCTATCTATCTTTTTTTTCCTCTAAATTTGATGTTGAGTTCTCCGTTTCGAGAAATAAAAAAAATTAAATACGGGAATAGAAGAGAAAAAGGTAAATAATTCTCGTATCCGGCGTGCCTTTTCTCGTTTCTCAAATTATGAGGAAGGATGGATTCTGATGACAATTGTTGTTTTTTGAGGAAATATCGGTTGAACGAACCATCATCTCTCACTTCCCCCCACTGTTTTTCAGGTCTAGAATTTTAAAAAAAAGGAAGCTAATCATATCCTAGGATCGTTTACAAAAGCTTGATCTTTTTTTTTTTTTTTTTTTTGTGTGTGGACATTATGAGTTTTGAAATTGTACAGGAAGTCAAAGTCAGTAATTTTCAGATAAATTAAACAATTAGCTTAATTACTTTACAAATATGTTCCTTATACGCATTTTCCCTGACCTGTCATTATCTTGTTGTAATATTTAACAAAATATAACGCTATACCTATATACGAACACAATAAAGTAATGTGTACTTAATTTCAAATTAATAAAAAAAAAAACGTAAATTGTTTTAAATATTCATTAATACGTGCTCTTGTCATAAATTAAAAACAAATCAACAACATTTACTATAGGATTAAGTACGATCGATTTAAATATTTCAAAATATATTTCAAATCATAACTATAACAATAAGAGAAAAAAAAAACTAGAGCACATTAATTAAATAAAACTGGAAAACAAGTTAAAGCTGTTAAAGGTCTAAAAAAAAAGTGCTTTCTCACGTGTTGAAACGAAGGTACCACACCACTTAGTAGTAATTTGCCGCGAAGAGAGAGAAATAGAGAGACCCACACGGCCTGTGATTTCGGCTGATAAATTAACGCGGCCCGACAAGTAGCTTTATGTATACCTTTCCATTCAGTTACTACTTGTACGACCTGTATTTTACTCGTTTTCTCAAATCACGGCGTGAAAAGCTTTTTGCCAGCCGCAGCTGTTTATTATCGAGATCCTGAGACTTTGCTTGTTCACAACTGCTTGAACGAGCGTTCGATAATTCACTTGACGGGTAAGACTATTCAAGCAGCACTGGGGTGTTATACCAAAAACGCTTTTCTCTTTACGTGTAATTTTCTTTTTACGAGTCTTAATCGACGAAGATTTACTCGCTGAGAAATTAACCCCTTGAAATTCATGTACATGTGACAGAATGACGATAATTAGATGATACATCGATTAAACGCAATCAGAGCATAAATATTTCAAGTAAATAATTAAGCAAAAATTTACTCATATAAGTATTTTAGAAACTTCAACCACATACTACCTACATCAACATTAAACACCAATCGACTCACAAAACACATAAATACCTAAAAATCACCCTAGAACAGTTTTGCGGCGACAAAGCGGCCAACAGCAGCAATATAACAGCGCACGCCGTGCGTCAAATCGAATTAAGGTGCACACAAGAAAAGAGAGAAGACGAAAAAAAAAGGTAGAGAGAAAAAAGAGAGAAAGAGGGTATAGAGCAGTGGTGGCAAATCCGCGTGTGTTCGGTCGGGCGCTAATGAGCGTCGGCGGAAGTGTCGGGGCTGGCGAACCACAGTAGTAGTAGTAGTCGTATAGGTATATATACATGCGCGCGTGCAGCGCCTGTCCCCGGCAGTAAGCTTCCGGTCCCGGGCACGCGATCTCGCTTGCGCGCATCGGTGAAAAGAGTGACCGATAAAATCGGCCGCGTAATTGTTTTGCTAAGCGTATGCTACTGCTCTACTATATACATATGAAGGTATACACTATACTGCGACAATGGGGAGGGAAACGACGAGGTAGATGTATACACCTATATGTACCGACGGAAGTAGATGTGGAAAACGATTTTTTTTCTCTTTTTCTTTCTTTACTTTTTTTTTATTTTTTCGTTTCTGTATACATATAAATTGTGTCGTGTATATATTTTGTGTGTGTGTGTGTTTATGTTTCGGGGTGTTTTGTTCTCGGAAAGCGATGTAGGGGGACAACGCTTTTGTGCCTCGACATGGCCGTAACGAGTTATTAAGTGTAATTGCTCGCTTCGAGAGCTTTTGGATTATCGGGATATGGCTGGGAAGAAAGTTGCCGTCGATCTGATAAAATCCCTTTTTTTTTACCTTTTGAACGGCGTTGAATGAAAAAAAGGGAGAGAGAAAGAAAGAGTTGTTAGGTGTTTGAATGAAAGTCGATTCGTTATATGACCTAATGGAAAATTCATATTGCCTGGTTGATTTTTGTTATAGCGATGTGTGATGACGATTTTTTCGTTTATGAGTCCTTCAAAGTATAATCTAATTTTATTTTTATACACGTGTGGGCTATACATAGATGTAAATATGTTTTAAAATAGATCCTTTTTTAAAATTTTATATTATCTTGCTATTGATAAATATAACGAGAAAAAGGATAACAAATATAGAAGTAGTAATATTAATAGATATTAAAAATAGAAGCTAATCTTTAATGTAATATTAGAAATAGTAATTTAATGTAGAATCATTATATAAATTTAGATATAGCTTGAAACAGCTATGATGATTCATGACACGTGTAAATTTATTGAATAATAATTTACAACATATTAAAGACAGTTTAAATTATTCGAAAAACGAAACGAATTAAATTTTTCCTTAATATTGAATTATAAAAAACAAAAAAACCTGAAAAAATATAATAAACCAAAAATTGATATAATGTCAAAAAGAGCAAGGAATGGTTACAGAATAAAATTATGACAAGGCACGTATTAAAAAAAAAAATCAAATTTATAAATACTATCGAAACAAGCAAAGGTGATACAAAAGAGAAAGAATAAATGTAAAAGAAGGTTGTCAAGAAAAAAGACGATTCTGGTACGTCTCTTGCAAAAAAACTTTGGTCCCATCTGAGCATAATTAGACGTTGCGAGTTTCGGCTAAAAACCGGTTGATAAGAGCCGGTCATTATTTCAGTGTTTAGATAACGCGAACTGCCGAACGGAGAAAGGCTTTTTCGTGAAGAGGAACGCAGAGAGATGGGGTAAGGCAATCGCGTCAGTATGTCTTCTGGCACATGTCCTCTCGCCAATGTTCGTATACCCAATATTTTTTTTCTTTTTTTTTGACCATCAGCAAGTCCTGACTTATCTTTGGCGCGAAGACACGTTGCTCGCACACAAGCGATAAATGTCCCTCTGGAACGTCTTCATAGTCCATAATCCAACGTGATTCTTACAAGAATCGATTTTTGTGATCTTCTGATTGAAGTTTGTAATGATCGTATAGAGCAACAGTTGATATGTGTCTGGGGGATGTATGTATTGCAATTTAGTTGAGAAGAAAGACTAGAATGCAAGAAATATATATACGTGCCTGCGGATACCAGGCACACAAAGACTCGTCTCTGATCCTACGAAATCCATTTGGTCTCTCAAAGAGCATATAGCTGGTCATTACAAAAATTAAACGACGTTCATGCGTTTGATTATTGAGATTACATGGTCGAAGAGACCAGCGCGAGTCGTTTTACACGGGAAATTGGACCCTTTGCGAACTATACTATACGTGGTCAAAAGAAGCACGTGGCCCTTTCTTCTCTTTCTGTCTCTCACGCGCGCTTCGGTCACTATACAAAACTTAATAAGTTGTTCTCGAAATAATGCCTGCTGTTTGTATCATTCACTTCGTAATTTTATAGTCCAGTATAATTTTTTTTTATTCTGCCTAGTTTTTTTTTTGGAGCAAAATAAAAATAAATGTTGAGAGATAGAAAGAAAGAGAGTCTAAAGAAATTAACTACTGTACATTATATATTAGAGTTTTTACAATAACATTACTTTTGTATATTATGTTTAAAATCTTGTATTTAAGAAATATAAAACTTTGAATTCAGTACTTATATCATGCAATATAAAAATTAAAATAAAAATGTAATAAAAAAAAAAAATAAAAAACCCTATTATCTTTAGTTTTTAAAATTAAAAGCAACAAAGAAACGTACAATCATCATTAATTTAATTAAACGAAGAATAAGCTTTAAATACATCAAAGGTATACATACTATAAGTTGGAAGAAAATAAAACGAGCAATGAAATATAAGTACCCCCACGTACCTACAAATATATAATTGTATAACCACATAATAAGTTGAAACTAGCGATTCCCTTATACCTTTTTCGAATAGAAGATTAAATCAGACCTGAAGTTATAAGATTCTCGAAGCGTGTCCATCCAAGAGATCGGATTTACCGATATATCCAGAGTCACGGGCTTACTTATATATATATAGCAGGAGAGTCGCGAACCGATGATGATTCGTCGCAAATTGAACGAAGAGAAGGAGGAGGGAGGAAAAGAGCTCGATCCGAGGAGAAGAGCGATCTTTGTAATAACAGCATGTAGTAAAATGAAAGAAGAGTAAGAGAAAGAAAGAAAGAAAGAGGTAGGAGAGTAAGCTTGGTATAGGATGGAGAAACGTGTGATTACGCGAACGGGCCAATAGCCGCATCGAGCGGCCATCACGATAGGTCCAGTTCTCTTGTGAGAGAGAGAGAGAGAGAGAGAGAAGAAAGAATGATAGACGTGCAATCACGGGAAACCGCGGATTGATTGTGGGAGTCAGCAGCGCAGATATCTCTCGCTCGAAGCTTCTATATACGGTAAGGGATACACACACGCTACTTTTATGAAACGTATGTAGGCCCATCGTTCAATCTTCTGGAATATACTTTTACAGCACATATCGCGAAAGAACCTCCCTTCAATTCATCCGATTAGCCTGATGGCAATCTCTCGATTTGAGTTGCTGCTGCGGATAAAAAAGGTCGGCTAATGCCAAGATTATACTGTAAGTACCTTATATTATACGTACGTTGAAGAATCGTTCACGCTTTGTACTGGTACGTTGTATTATATATAGTTGTATACGTCGATGAATTTTCAACCGGGTCGTATATAATAGGTATAAAATCGAGGTAAATCGTATATAGAGTATAGTCTCGCATGAAAGAGAGAAAGAGAAAGAGGATGTACTTTGTTATCTGTCTTGAAATAGCTACTCTTGAACTCATTGCTCGTTTCAGAAAATAGTCCTATTAGCATACACACACCCGCAACTACCACAGGCTTTCATTGTTATATTCTCAGAATATATAAACAGCACCTTTTTTTTTGATGATTTTTAATGATTATAAACTTCTATTTAGAAAGAGAATCGCCCATGATAAGATCATCATTATAACCACGAAAAATTTCTCCATCAGGATAAATATTATGATGATTGTATTTTTTGAGTGAGCATAAAATGTAACTTCCTCCTAATCAAAACGCGCCTAGTTCTGTTGTTTATGTATATATATAAATATACTTACTCGCACTCTCACTTCCGCTATAAGAATGTACAAATCTTCACGTTTCTATGTGTTTGTGTTTATGTGTGTGTGTGTGTGCCAACGTTTAGTCGGGCCGTCGCCAGGCAAAATGGAGGCAAACGCTCGCGCTTTCGCCTTATCCTTAAGACCCATCTTACAATCCATTGCTGCTTGCTGCTGCTGCTTCGTAGGATATACGCGTGGGGCTAATTGCCGTGACCAGAGTGGAATTTTTTTTTTTCTTTATATGAAGCCCAGTGCCGTTTTGCCGCTCTGACGATCTGCTTTTTCGTTTCTTTGGATGAATATGTTTTGTTTTTTTCCATATTTTCCAGACAATTTTTTTTTTCTTCTTCTTTAGGTGTAAAGCTTATGTTACTCTTCTATGGTGATTGACGCTTGATTTTTACGTAATTGGGTTTTACCTGCAATATTTTATAATATCATATATAGAGATGCTTTGGTTAGATTAATCTGAGAAAATGTACGTCAACTTACGTGAAGGTAGACTTCGACATTGAGATGAGAACAAGACTACATGACTCTCTTTGCTAATGATTATGTGTGTGTGTATGTGTGGTTTTTCACGTTCCCTCAGCCGTGGAGTAATTCAAACTATGATTAAAATTATTATAAAGATGCACGAAACAACTACCTATATACATTTACAGTAGCCCATTCAATTCAAGATGAGAGAGCGTGAGTTCGGCGATGACGGTATATAATAATAATAAAGACTGCATCTCATAGAAATTTTAACTCTCGATAATTAGCTTTCCAACGAGTCGCTATATTATATTCACAAACTTAACAAACTTCCTTTTTCCCAAAAATTTCTCGTCTATCAGTGCAAGCGCATACCTAATATACGTATACATAGATAATAGTTTCGTTTCGCATAGCGAACAGATAAGCTTCAGCCAATTATCTAACAAACTCTCAAAAGCTTCGCAAGCAATTTGCCATCAAGAAAATAGCATGTTTATATATATAGGTAACTACACCTACTCTCCTTCTCGATTTTCGTTTATCCTCGCTTTCGTTGGGGGGGAAGAGGCTAAAAAGAGATCGCGATAAAGCAACCGCGCGAATCCATCGCTTTACGAAACAATGTTATCCGACTTTCGGCTTAACTTCTCTTCCTATCTCTTATATACTTACTTATATATACTTATACACATACTTACCGCTGTGTGCACGCGCTCTACGCTAAACGGAAAGCGCGTAAAGCTATATTTTTTTTTTTGTTATATCGCAACTTGGCAATCTTACGAATTATATACACTTAAGAAGTGCAAAACAAAATAAAAAGAAAATAAAAATATATATATAATTCGTAAGGTCGTAAGGAATGGGCTTTCCGTCAACCAAACTGGCGCCAACAAAGCTTCCGGTCGCGCTTTAATTGGCCTAGCGCGAAAAGCGATCTGGGTCTCTCTCTCTCTCTCTTTCTTCTCGCGAGTTATGACCGCACTATACCTACTACTACTAAGAGAAGGCAAGAGATTCAGAGGTGAGACCGTCTGCGTAATTGCATCCTGTCCTCGCACTCATGTGTGTGTGTGTGTATGTGTCTATGGTATATCTCACGCCCTGGCGCCCCTCTAAATACATGTGAGTAAATATGTGCGTGTGTGTATTATATGCATGTTGCATTGTTGTAGGCTATATGTATATGTACACACAAACGTGTCCGAGAATTCACAGTTGTTGAGGCAATTAGCGAAAATGTGCGCACACTGGCCTCCTCTCGGCTGCACATGGATGCTTCGATGTATTATCTGGTGGCTTAGAAAAATGATGTATTGTGTGCATATTTGAAAAAGTAGACTTGCGTACGTTTTATGCTGTGTGGGATATTCTGCGCGCTTGTCAGCAGTTCATTAGATTCAATTAAACAAAAAAATTAAAGGAAAAATTTAAGTTGTACTCTAAAAAAATAAAAAAAATGTTTTACGTTAGATAAACTTTTTAAATATTTTAACCCTTCAAGACACTTTATTCGTACATAGATGAATTTGAAAGTTTGCGTCTTATTAACTATAATTCAAAAGAATACCCAAACTGTTATAATCAATTATAATCTTACTCATTAGCTTAATTTTAATAAAAAAAAAAGATAAAAAGAAGAAAACTAGTATCCAATTTCATAATCGCCTTAATTACCTCAACAACAACAACAAGAATAAAAACCATACCTCTATATACAAGAGTCGAAACGCGGAAGCTCATATTGCATCTTTACAATAATGCCACTCATACACATAACAACAAAAAGTCGTCCTTTGCGTCGCATATCCTATATACATGAATGCTGCCATTCGAGCCATCCCAGAAAGTCCCACTCAATTTCAAACCCACGCCATATCAAAGAGAATGTGTTCGTTCAAACTCAACATACATACACACACAGACACAAACACCTATATCTCAACGCGGCATCTTACAAGATTTCACCTGAGGCGCGAGTGGCTGCGCAGTCGTGTGAAACGCGGGGCGCCTTCTATATATATTCTGCAGCATACACACACACACACACACACACACATACTGCATTAACGGCAAGAGTATATACATACATATACATACAGGCGTCGAAGCCAACACGAGCACAAGTGCGTTAAGCCTGCCGCTTAATAACTCGTTAATTATCGTTTTAGGAAATCCGCGCTCTCGGCCAATTACTTTACGTAACATTGCTCTCTTTCTCTCTCATTCATTCTTTCTCTCTTGTGCCTCTACGCGTGTACCTATAGCTCATTTCTCTCCGGTAATTGGTTTAATTGCGCCTAGCGTTGAAAGCCCCTTCTATACAGAGAAAGAATAGGGAGAGGTTGGATATACATAGAGAGAGAGAGAGGTATACAATGGCGTGAAAGGAGCATCAGGATGATGATGATGAGCTACTATTGCAGTACGATGATGTTGTAGTTGGGATGAGACGTGTGGGTGAGTATATATGCGAGTCATTAATGCGCGAGTATGGTGTAGTTTTTGTTGGAGAAAGACACGCGCGCGATATTCGAAAGTGTCGGATGAGTTCGGAGAATTCGCGAGCGTTATTATACCTATATGAGTATATAAGTAACCCTGGGCGCATGCGGAAGTCTGTGATGTTCATACATATACAAGTTCCTTTTCTCATATTATATACGCGTGCACATCATCTATTCTCGTTCGTTGCACTTTACTAAATATGGTTGTCGTTGACGTGTAGATATATACTTTGTTAATGATGCGATATAATATATTTTCTTCTATAGAGTTTTTGTTTTTTTTTTTTAATAAAAATGGTATTGGCAGACTAGAGATTTTAGCGACAGGATGAATTTTGAGTAAAATGTTTGACCGACAGATTATTCTTTGTAAGGTTCAAAAATCTCACATAAGTGCCAAGGAAAGGATTTTTTGTTTTTTTCATTCATTTATTAACCGGAAGTGGCATTGTCCGAGAGTTATGGTATATAACGGTTTGGCTTGTATATTATATACGGATTTAGTCAATTTTCAGTAGTCCTCATCGAAAAGTAAAAAAAAAAAAAAATGAGCAACCGCTTCCTGAGACTAATATTCTTTCCGGTCTTGCACTCTCTTTTTTTTTTTTTTACCACCAGCAACAAAGTATCACGACTAAAAGAGCCGCGACAGATGGTCCTATACTTTATATTCATTGTTACTATATTGCGATGCGGATTTTGTATTTTGAAAAAAAAAATCATGTAAAGCAGTGACTTCTGCATATTGGTACTCTCCCGTTAACTCCTGTTTAAAATGTATTAAAAAAAAAAACGAACCAGATGTATTATTGGAAATATAAGCGGTGATGATCGGAAGGGAAAATCGCGGCGAGATATATTTCCGGCAAGAGGAGGAAGAAAGAAAGAAAAAAAGAGTCACAATCGTAGTGTGGAATCGCGCTTATACTACTGTGACTGCACCTCCATCGGAGCGAGAAAATAATAATGGGAGAGTAGATACATATAGCTATACGCTTAGCTCTGTTAATAATACAACGTTGTGTCTTTTCCTCTACTTTTTTTATTTCTTTCTTTCTTTCTTTTTTGTTTTAGTGCAAGACTGAACTCTTTAAAATGCGTCACCTTTTACATTTTGCCGAGTTATTAGACACGCAAGTGTATAACATCTCGCAATAGCTTATAGAGTATAGTATAAGTTCTTTGACTTGCGCTTGACTTTGCTAAGATCTTTCTAGCGTTACCCTCAAGTGCTCTTTCTTTAGGTTGAAAGTTAACGAGCCGGACGTTTTCGTACTTATATAGGAAGTAAGACCGACCTGACGCGCGCGCTCTGTGTTATATATAGTCGCGCAAAGTCACGTCGGTTTTAACGGAGGTATGGCGCGGTTAACAAGAGGATCGCGTGCCGGAGGCTTTTGCTTCTGTTACAGCACATATATACAGGTATATATGTATGTATGTATGTACAGGGTTGAGAGAACCAAGGTTGGTATGTGTGTGTATGTGAGCGTATAAGTTTATCAGGGTAGCTATAGCTACTTCACTCTCTCGGCCTTGCGCCTTACCCAGCGCTTTTCCGCTCACGGCTAAACGTCTTACATTTGTTGCTGCTCGCAAACCCTTTTTGCAAAAGAGGAATGCCTTCCGGTCGCGATTTACCAGCGCGCCAAGTACTTGCTCCACTATATATACAAAGTTAGGTTTATATAGATATATAACATATACCTGTACCTTACGTAATGAAGTTAACTATTGCTCACGTCTCAACTCTCGACTTATATATTTTTATATGTTATTATTATTTTTTTTTTTAATTTGTTTTTTAAATTTTATTATTCCAAGTATTTTTATGAAGTGCTATGTGCAGGTATGAAATTTTATGGACTCTTAACTTTTTCCAGTATTTAATGCTCATATTGTTATTAATTATGCGCATAAATACGATAAGGCAATTATAAAATAATTATAAATGAATTTAATATTAAAACCGTGTATTAAATGAATATAATATACACTGTACACTTTATGAACAACAATATTGCTCGCCATAGCATATAGTGTATAGGAATACAGCGATAAGCAATTTTTCGTTATTTCATTGTATAAGATATATATATATATATATAGTAAATAATAAAACTACATAGATAAGAGGGTGAGATCTAAAATGAAATAAAAATATTAGAAAGAATTTTATATACATACAGCTTGTGTTTTAACAGCGAACCATTTTCTCTCTTATCTTCAAGACGATTGCCCAAGCAACGAGGCCGCAAATAACCGCTCACGCTCTCAAAAGCAGTGAAATTTCATAATGCCAAAGCGACTCAAGACATCTCACGCACACATACACACACACATACACATTAAAAGATCCTAAACGCAAGATGGCTATTGTTCTTCCTGGTAGTAGTTGTTATAGCTCCGATTACGCCAGAGGTAATAAAGCCACGCGGTGGACGGAAAAAAGCTGAGGGTCTAAAAAAAAGGCAGAGGGAGAAAAAGAAATATGTAAAAAAAAGATTTTCGTCTTCCTTGGCTGGTAGACTGGTTGGTGAAGAAGTCAGTGGTGGTGGTGGTGGTGGTGATGATGATGGTAAGGAGAGTAGAGTCCTTTTGTTGCAGTCGAAAACGTGGAAGTGACGTAAGGAGCCGCTAAAGCGTCCCGCCGGAAGTCCGCGGCTCTCAAGACAATGGGTCTGCTGCTGCTGCTACTCTTACAGCCCTGTGTGGCGCTACAATCCTCAAGGAAGTCCTGCGGGTATATATAAGTACTAGGCAAGCAAGCGAGCATTGTCCCGGCAACTTAGCGGTTATTTTACACGCTGTTAGCTCGGCCGAGTTTACCGCTGCTTCTATGCTAATGACCGAGACGCGCGCGCTTGTGGCAGTATAGTGTCTTGAGATAGAGAGAGAAAGAGAGAGCAAGAGAGAGAACTGTGCGAGTTTTCGGCTAAGGTAGAAGTCAGATTTTACTATGAAGTAAAGTTAAGGAGAAGGAGATGGAGGAGGGGGGGAGATCTTAGGAGATACGCGCGCGCGAACTTTGTCCCCGACTGTGCAGCGCTGCGCGAGCAAGTGCAGAGAGAAAGAGAGGCTTTATTCAAATGTAAAGCGATTTGCTCAGGCTACGAAGGAGAAAAGCGTTGTCTGAGAAACTCTTGGTTGCAGCAGCAGCAGCAGTACTACGATTATTTGCCGAAAAGCGCAAGTTGCATTGCAGGAAAATAGTAAGAATAATGTAAGAACGTTTGGCTATGCAGTAGCAGCAGCAGCAACTGATGTCTTCGTTAGATAAAATTGAAAATAGCGTGCGCACAAGTTTTATTTTTGTGCAACTACAATATACATATTGTGTAGGATTGAAATTCAAAAACGATCAGAAAAAGAGAGATAAAATAAGAAAATTAGTAGCCGTTAGAAAGGAGCGTGACGCAAAATTTACTTCGTATAGTTTCAAGTCCGAAGGCAAAAGTGGAAGGGGAGGGGGGAGGTTGTAGGAGTAGCCGAGTTCGATAGTAGTAGTAGCCTGTAGTTAAGCTACGCGCGCTCGATTATTTGCATTTGAATGAACTTTTCAGTAGTCGAGAGTTTGAAAGTCCCGAGGAAAAGCTGGACCCCGAGACTTCGAAGTATATAAAGCGCGCGTGGGACTGACGAGAGAAAGAGCCCCGGCGCCGCCGAGAGGCTTCCGGATAATGATTTTGCCACGGAAATCGGCGTGTCTGCATGCAGCGGATAAACTCGGTGCAACGACTACTTACTTACTACTTTACTAGTCTTGCTACTGTGTCTCATATATAGAAGAACCAATGGTCGGGGAGATTAGTCCGGCGGCGGTCAGGAAATCGCCCTAACACACGAACTAGTCAGACCAATCGCTGATGCTTGGGTGGTATATCTGAACGTCTGAACGCTTATGACTTGAATTGACGTATATATATTCTGTGGGTTGCGCTTATTCTTTCTCTCTATCTTCAATGGATAATTATACCGATTGCTCGGGAAGGGTAAGTTTCGATTCACGCGAGTGATCGCAGATAGATGGGTTTTATTTTGCGGTTATTTGAATGTTGGATGCGTAATGCTTTGCATATAGACTGCGTTGTATAACGATAAGAATAATATTTTTAAATGTTTGGTATTGCAATTGATATAAATGCAAGATTTGAGTAATTATATAGATTATGTGAAGAAAAGTGTAAGAGTTTTTATAACTGGTATGTATAATGACATAAAAATTCTTTTTTTTTTAAAAAAAAAATCGTGTCGGTAACAAGGAAAATATTTGTGCCAAGGTTAAACTTATCAATATAGGTATATATGCATGTATGAGCCATTTATTTTATCGCGTAAATTTTAGTTCTAACTAACAATGTAGCTATAATAGAAACTTGATGATAAAAAACAGCGAAAAATTATTGTAAAGTTCATTTTACGTTTTGAATTTGACGAAGGAATTACTCTTGTGCAATATGTCGAAAATATTTTACATTACTTTGATTATTTATTTTACAACATTATGTAAGGTAAGATTACTAAAAAAAACTTACGCGATAAGTAATTTGAATATAATATTAATTTGTGTTTTGTATTTTAGGCTCAATATTATTATCAGGAAGGTTATGAACATAGTAGTGGTAAGTTTACATAATTAATAATTGAATGATTAAATGAATGATTATATTAACATTATACTAATATTTTTTTTTAATCCCCAGAATACGATTCAGATTATTCGGATGAATATTCCAGCGAATACAGCGATTACAATTCTTATGATTCATATTATTCAGACTGGTCTTCAGAAGAGTATTATCAAAATATTGATTTTGAACAGAATAATCAAAACAGTAGCAGTGGTCAAAACAATCGAGGCACCAGTACTCAACCGAATAATCAAAGCAGTGCCTCTGAACAGAATAATCAAGGTAATGTTACTGAAGAAAATTCTCAAGTCAATGGCACTGAATCAAATGGTCAAAACAGTGGGATTGGACAGATTGATCCACGCATTGGTTCTGAACAAAACGAAACAAGCGGTAATGCTGGAGAGAATAGTCAAAGCAACGGTAATGAAGAGAAAGATCAGAGTAGTACTACTGAAACGAATGAGCAGAGTACCGGTGGTGAACAAACTACTGAATCCTCTGGTGATGGTGAAACAAATGAAGAAACTACTACTACCCCTGCTACTGAAGAGACAAATCAAGGAAGTGGAGAAACAAATAGTGGTCAAGAAACTACTACGCCTGGATCAGAAGAACAACAAGCAGAATCACCACCTACAGCATCTAGTATTACAGACCCTGAAAATACACCTACTACTAATAATTCAACATGCGGTTGGTTTACGATAGGATTTATGTCAAATTGTTTTATATATTATCTTTATAATGCTTTTATTAATTTTATAAATTACTTAAAATCTTTAATGTAAAACAATTTTTAAGCATTTTTATTTTACAATCAGTCTTTTACGTTATCCTATGCTTGTTTAAAGTTGGTATTTAAAAAGCTTACTCTACGAGGAAAAAAAAACAAGTGTTTAATGCTTATGAAAGAATATGATCTATTAATTTTGTACGTATCAGCTAAAAAGCTTATATTAAAATAACAGTTTTTTTCTCTTCAAAAATCATAATTATCAACGATTTAGAAAATTCTAAATATAAAAAGTATTAATGTACAACATTCAAGGTTGAATTTTCAATAATTTTACAATGTATTCTGACATATCAACAATTCGTATCGCAAAAGATTAGTAAAGTCAAGCGGTAAACTAGAGAAAAGCCACAACGTCACTTTGAGCGTTAATCGCAAATTCGCCTGTCGTGTAACGCGCGTTGTTGCTGCTGCCCCACACAGAGCAATTACATACGCATGCAAAAACACGATTCGGCGTGTATATATAAAGTCCGCTTAGCGGTCAGCGTAACGGCGAAAAAAAAGGAAATGGAGCGCGGTGTATATAGTATACGAAGGGTCAGCTAATGGCGGGGAGGCAAGAAGAAAGAAGTGTCCGGTGAAGTGGGGTGGCCACAAACGCGAGATTTATCGCATTGATAAGATGTATATAGCCAGAGTAGCAGCAGCAGTAGTAGCAGCTCAGGGAGCCATGAAAAATAACGAAAATTTCGTGGCGAAGCAGGGCCCGCGAAACGATTAAGTCCATTATACAAGCTTTATCAGCATGAGAAAGATCTAATAGCGGCACCCTCTCTCTCTCTCTCTCTCTCTCTCTCTCTTTTTCTCCCTGTGTCCATCACCCCTCGACTAATTCTCACTCAAAGCACTTGGCTTTCGGTGCGACGGAGCGAGTTCTCGTCGTGCGATGTGTCATACACGCCATACTCCAGTGACGCCCTTTTATATATACCCATGGCTATATATACACTTGGACGACTGCTGGCAGTCTCGCGACTAACGAGCTAAACACGAGGGAGAGTGTCGGACCCTCGATTGCTCTGCTTTGAAACACCTGCAGGAAATCACGATGTCCCCTTATTCCCTCCTTTCACCTCCACCTCCTGATAATGCAAATATTATCTTAATTGCTCGGTAGAGCTGGCACGCATTTTACCTGGAAATACCGTGCTTTCGTTTTTCTTTGTTCTATTTTTTTTTTGTTTCTTTCGCATTTTCACTCTTGACCTCACAATAGGCGATAGTGAATTATACGTAAACTCACGTGAATGAGTAAGTCAATGACTTTGGGATGTTACAATCTGGTAAAATTCTTTGTGATTTACAGGTAGTTTAATCTGGTATGGATCTTGATTACATATATGGAGCTTGCAAACGTTATTGAAATTTTCAAATGTTATTATTTTAATCATTCAAGACTATTAAAATGATTAGATTCGAAATCGACCAGAATATAAACATTAAAAAGCTCTTACGACCTTTTATGTCCATATACATGATATAATTATATTTTGCTTATTTTAAAATTATAATCTTTCTTGCTATAAAAAAGGACCTTAAATTTTTTTTGTACCGTTGAAAAATATTTTTAGACTTAATTTTATTATTATTATCCTCTAAAAAAACCTTTGATCAGAAAATTTGGAAGTATCACTGTGTTTTTTTTTATTTGATTTCAAAGCCTAAATTTAATATAAACTTGAAACTTCTTCTTTGTATATAGATTTGAAGTTCAACGTTTAAACTTTAACTAAATATAATTTTGATGTGCTGAATGTGATACTAACCGACTTGTACAGCTGTTTAAGAAATATGATTTTAAAAAAATCTTCAGTATAGAAAATTTGTAAATAGTAATCTACGAATATCTAGTCACTGATCCACAAATTGCAGCTATCATTCATCAACATAGGCTCAAATGTCTACCACAAACACTCTATATAAATGCAGCAATCGTAGCACGATATACCTTCCGTCAAAATTATTCCAGGCGCTTGAGAAAGCCGTTCTCATATCCTTCCGGACGGTAGTCTCGTCCGTTTGCGCGCGCGCGCCAGATAACAAAGTGGCTCTTAGATCGGTTCTCGCATCGTACCGCTTTTGGCTGCCACTATCAATGCAAATTGCCGGTAATGGAGGCTCTTAACCGTAACGCGATCTCGCGCGTGGTCTGTGAATTTGCCGATCTGAGAACCCCTTGTGTGAGCACCCATACTCCCTATATACCCGCTATACTTACTTCCTTTTTCCATCGCGTGAATTTCACCAATTTGCGAGAAATGCGCGATTGCGCTTCTTCAGAAATAAAAATCCACTTTGCACTGTATGGTAATTTGTGTGTGAGATCGAAAATTACGCGAAACAAGTGGTGAATCACTAAGGTCGATTGATGGTCTTGCTGACCTGGTCAATTTTGAATTTTTAATGCGCAGCTTCTGTCTGATACTCGAGAAGTTTTTGCAATTGATTTTGGTGTGAAATTAAGTTGTTAAAATCTTTTAGTAAATTTATTTTCTTTATTTTTTGTTAGAATAATATATTTTTATAGATGTAACTTGATTACACTATAACACTATTTTTTGTAGACCGATTATCATCGAAAATAATTATCCACTCGTCTCAAACTCATGATCATTAAAGCAATAATAGATTCACTCATTCATCGTCACGATATTAACAACAAGCCAACTATAAAAAAAAGTCTCTCCAGTAAACGCATTACTCGTTACATTAGTACGTTATCAGTCATTCACGCAAACCCAGCAATAATAAAATATAACTTCAAGCGTCTCTTACCGTTATCATTCAGATTGAAACGCGGTAATTTGAAGCTGGTGGTTCAATAGACCTTAGCATATACACGCATATGTATCTATCAGATTTTCCACAAGTGTGCAATGTTGGAATTTTCCACTCGTTATACTAAAATTAAGCGTTGCGCTGGGCCAGGACTGGACGTTTAGACGATCGATCGTTTGGCGGTTGTTGGTAGATGGAGGAGAAGGAGGAGGAGGGCGCGAGGCGTGTCATTAGTTACACGAAACGGCCCGCGCGTAAGCTGCTCTAATCGCCGATGTCGGAGTCTGATATACACCGGGTGGCGAATCAGAGTTGAGCGAGAGAGAACACAACCCTGGGCCACCGGATACCGTACATCGATTCGAGGGATAGAGGGTCGTTTTGTGGGTGTTGGATATATACTGCTGCTGCAGAGGCTTTTAAGTGCCGTGTACTGTAATTAGTTAGTAAATGTATATAGTCAACTGCATAAATGTACTGTTTTGCATGTTCTAATGAGTCGATTTTATTTTATTTATGATATGATCCACAGCTGGCATAAACAGAAAACAAATAATTTTAAATAAATCAAATATACGTAATACGTAAAATTAATAAATAATTTTTTTTTTTTAAATATAATTTGTTGAATCATTAATTGATTATACAGTATGCTAATGAAACGTTCTAAAAGAGACCGTAGTTTCTGAAGCATCGAGTATCACTTTATAATCAACCGGAATGAATTTCGTATACGAAAGGGGACAGATATACTACGCATTGAAAGCAGCAACTTCGCTTTGTTACATGGTTAGAGATATGGTAATTTTCGTGTTATGGCTATTCTCTGTACGATCATTACCCGAATATTACAAATATTTAACATGAATTTAAATAAAGTTTTGTTATTGTGTCTTATTACTTTCTGGTCTTACTATTTTATTACTATATATACTTGTAGTTATATCTGTTAGACTATATAATTTTGTTTATATTATGCTTCGTAGATAATAGCATTTAATGTCTTTATAGGTAAGGCTTAATCAAGGTAACATTAGTTCCAAAGAATAAATGAAAAATGCTAATGCTTGTAAGGGTTTTATGATACTTTCGAGTTTAATTACGTGCTTAACTCTACTCTGGAGAATACACCTTACCCTCCCCTGGTGAAGTATTAAAATAATAATCAGTGATACGAGTGCGTGCTTGTGGTTATCGTATACTCAGGCGCCACGGAACAACAAGTACCACTTAACTTTATAGTCAAGTCAAAAGTCAGAGAATAGACGTATTGACTCAATAATTATTTTTTGTCTATTTAATGATACTAATTTTTTTTATAATTTAACAAAAAACATCTCTAACCTTAATTAACTCAATTTATTGCGTAAAATTTTGTATCTGTTGTTACAAAAAAAAGAAAAAAAATAAAAACATAAAAATCGATTTATTTCCCTTTTCTTTCTTTCCTCATAGTTCGCTAAAAAAAGAGAATTTTTAAAACAAGGGGTTAAAAGAAGGAAAGAGAGAGAAACATAGGGTATAAGATGGCGAGGGTGCGATAGGCTAATGCTCACTTCCGGACGGTAAGACATGTGTATGTGAGTATGTGTGTACGCGTCGTCACCGCACACATTGCAGTCAAGTTCTCGCGCGCCCAATTTCCGCGCGCCACGCGGAAAATGCATTACAATCCCTAATGAGTGCTTAGCATAACAAACGCCCTGCCAACCTGAGATCCCATATCTCTCTCTCTCTTTTTCTCTTTGCAGCATGTGCAGTATTTCTCTTTCCGCGCCTCTCTCACTCTCTCTCTCTCTCTCTCTCTCTCTCTACTTCCCCTTAACTGCTTTGCACTATAGTTCTCTTGGTTAATCGCGAGTTCACGAGTGTGAGTTTTTGAGAATATGGCTATTATGCTGTTTTTCAAGTGCTTTTGTGTGATGCTCAATTATTTGGTATATATAGAGTGGGTTGATGGATTTTGGGAAATTTATATTCGCTGTATTGAATTTTTTAATAAAGGACTGATGAAGTATGATGATGATATCTGGAGATAAAGAGATAATTTTAATGTCGTTAATACCTGAACTTCCTGTCTTTGTTTAATTTTTAAACTAGGATGTAAATTTTTTTAACTGTTTTAACAATAATATTTACTAAAGAAAAATACCATAAATTTTCAATATTTCTTTGATCTTTGCAGCAAGTTGATCAATAAAAATCTCCGGCTTAACTCTCATCCGGTATTTTCAAACATAAAGTGTAACAATTAAAGTCAGCCAAAGTACCTCAAAGCCGGGTCAGATATATCAATCGAAAAGAAGCGCATACCACGTCTCGCTCTGGCGAACGTCCAAACGGGAGCTTCTCATTTCTCCAAGGCACATACAGCACAGCTCTTCGCTCGAACACGTTCTCATATTATCAGAGTATAGCTGCTGCTGCTGCCACAGATATATATATTATGCCGTTGTTGCATGGAAACTTTATATTTCATTTCATAACATAGACGTCAGATAATGAATTCTCAGCACACAGAGTAAAGGTATATATATATATATACCGACGCGTCGAGCTGCTTTTAATTAGCTTGCAAAATTGTGCAAGATAGATATATACGTTTGCGCGTGAAACAAAACATATAGACTGAACGCCGACGCGAAGAAAAAAAAAACGTTATACTCGCGTTTCTCAAAGGTACACAATCGTTTTGAGCGAATAATTTATTTTTATCGGTGCAAGAGAGTTCTCTTGTATTTTTTTTCTTTCTTTTTTTTTACGTTCTTTCCTTTTTAAACGCGATTTTTCAACAACATAATTCTCGTACACACTCTCTTTTTTTTTCTCTCTTAACGTAGGTTTGTGTTTAAGTAAATGGTTGTTTAAGTAGTCCGGAGGGTCGTAATATCAGATACAATCTGCGTTTGTGGCGCGCACGTAACCACACCCGCACTTACTGCGTATACATATATATATAAAGCTCCTCCTATCACCATAATCTCATAAATCATGACATAGGTACATAAATTTGAGAAAGTTTGACTTCCTTATAAAAAAAAAGTAACAAAAAAAAAAAGAATAACAACAAGACTTGTAGAAAAAGTTAGAATTCTCAAAACTTTGTAAACTACTACAAAACAATACGTTTGCTTTCATGTCGTAATAAACTATACCACTACGCGACTTATTCGTTCCACATGATGTACCTACTTTCTTTATTACTACAATACCATGAAACTACAATTCCGAAAAAACTTATAAATAACTAAACAAAAAATTATAACACCTCCTTATAAAGTCTGTAATTATAAACTTCTTTTTACAACAAAAAAAACTGACACTCACGAAACGAAAACCCCGTACCATAAACACAATACCCCCCCCCCCCCCCCCCACTGGATGATAGTGAAAGTTAGTAGGGTCATACAATCCATAGCGCAAAAACGCGACTGATGCGCACAAGCTCTATATAGGTATAATAGCCCTTATGTATGTATGTATGTACACCTATATATACGAACTCGCAGCCGTTAACTTAACCGGCGTTTATCCTAATCTAAGATCAACCTCAAGCCTCTCTCTCTCTTTTTCTCTTATACACTCGCATAACTGCGTCGCCGCGAGTGCTAATGTACGACCGCGCACTTATATGAATATGCATTGGCTCTCTGGTAGTGCAAAGGGGGAGCACCCCACTAACGTGCTTACATGCTTATATATAGGTACACACAGACTAGGGCCACTTTTGTAAGGTGTCTGTGCGCGTGCAGCTTGTGTACTGTATAAGACGTCCTATGGCGAGAGACACGAGGCTGCTACTTTTTTTTACTCTTTCTTTTATATTACGGTTTTTAATTGCTTGCAAAAGTGGTAGAAGGATATTGACTGGCTGATTTTGTTCCTTTTTTTTTATAGGTAACAACAAAATAGTAATTTACTTGTTTAGTTTGTAAAATTGATGAGGTATTGTTTGGAGTATTGTTATACTTGGTTGGACAAAAATTTTAATTTAGTTTTGAGTAAATTGTTGTTTAAAATGTAGAGCGACTGTTTGTTCAAAATATGTATGAGATAACAATTTTCTTTTTTTTTTTCAATAATTTAAACGTCAAACTGACAATCATTGCAACCTATACTTGGTACACGACCTTTTATGTATTTCACGTAAATACTATTCTTTTTTATGATTTAGAGCACATTACATAAGTAATGTATACCTACGTGTATTACCATAAAATAATCGGTACTCTTGTTATAATATCAAGAGTCAAAAGGGGAGGAGGAAACACAAGCCAGTCTTGTGAATAGTTTGTCCGCGCTAACATTAACTCTGTATAAATTTTTCATTTTTCTACCAACAAACACACATGTTAATGTTTTTACCAGAAACCAGACTATGTTTATATACATTTTTTTTTTATTTTCTTCTTTTATTTATGTAACACTTTATACGACGATTTTCTTGTCTGCAAACTCATGTTAATGAGCGCTTAACCTCTTGCTTCCTTCAATTACGTTTTAATTCTTGATAAACGCCACAAAAGCATATAAGATTGCGAGCGCAGCCGGATAATCGTTCCAACGCCAAGCTTTTTTTCCAACCCAATGCGTCCAGAGAGTATAGTGGAATTTTTTAAGGAAACTACCGAGGAGAAAGATGGAATTTTTTTTCTTTTTTTTTTTCATCGTCAATGAACAGCTTAACTTTTTTAAAATTTCATTTATACAAGAAAAGCAATTCAAAGAGGTGTATAGTTTTGAAAAAAAAGGTAGCAAAGTATAAGGAGAAGGAGGAGGAGTAGTAGTAAAGCAAAAACAGTGTACGAGCAATTAGAGTATAAACGGTAATTAACTTTCGAATATAAAAGGTGCATGTACACCTCTATATATAGCTACATAGCAGTAGTAGCTTACAGTGTGAACTCGTAATCGGTAGAAATAAAAATTTCCTAGTGCTCGCGCTGCTCGCACACAAGTTTTATTATTGCTACTCATTATCAAGCGGCGATTAATCATCCCGGATGCCAAATGAAGATAAAGAGCACAAACTGCGCTGCCACCTTTAAAGTTGAGTAAGGGATATACATAAAGCCTTACATAAAAGTCAAGCACATTCATGCACGCGTACTTAAGATACAGCCGCGAGATTTTTAAATTTAAATCCGTCGAACTATTTATACCTATATTCGTACTCAAATATAAAGCGAAATATATAAAGTAGCGAGCTGCAGCGCCTGTAACGATAAAATATATTTACTTTTTACTTGGTGATTTTCGAAACTCTATCCCCTTTTTCTTCTCACTTATGACGAGCTGCTGGCACTGCCATCCCCCTTCAAGTTTATTTAATGATCGAAAAAACATTTCTACTCTTGTAGCGTTTTATCCGCAGTCACATACTCGCTATAAATGCACAACTTGCATTTGCGCGTGTGATAGTGTGTTAGCGTTAAAATAAATACGCTCACAAACACATAGACCAGCATTTGCTTAAAAAAAAATGTGAGCAGTTGTTGACTAAACAGTTAGCAGGCTAATTTTACAGATGATGATGATGTAAAAGGTCGTGAGTTCAAATCCTGTCGTTAAAGTAAATTTTTTTTTAAACTTTTTTATTATAATAAGGATGTAAAATACATAAAAAAAATCTTAATCTAAAATTTTTATTCTTTAGAAAAAATAATCAATCATTAATTATTTTATATTTTATGTCAATGGTTAACTTTTTTATTTTATTAGAAAAAAAATAGACTTAGTATTTTTGAAATTATTGAAAAAAAATTTATAATTTATGAAAACTTGCAATTATTATTTTTTTATATAAATAGGATAACTATACATTAGGTATTGTTAAACAATTTTAAAATTTTTTAATATTACAATACTATTGAATCTTTAATTAAATGGAACAAATAGGTTTTGCTACGGCTCAGTTGGTAGAACAAAGGCTTCGTAATTCACAGACAGTGGGTTCGATTCCTATGTCTATCGTTGTGAGATTACAAATCTCAAATTGAAATACACCTTTATTATAAGGCGTCAAAAAATACGAAACAATATAAATGACTATATTGAATGTGAATAAGCAATATCGTTATTAATTTTTTTAAAATATTTTTTTCATTAAATTTTTTATGCAAAATTAATTCCTGTGCTTAAAAACGGCGCTAACAATTTTTTGGATAAATAAAATAATTATTTATGCTTATCTTATTCAAGTTCAGTAAATTAGATCTTTATATTCTAAGTTTAAAACTAATATTAAAAAATACATATGTTTGTTTATCGCTTGATCAATATGTCAACAAATTTATATCTTAAATCAAGTGATTAAATGACAGTATACAAATGTCTTCAAAGTGATTGCACCTACAAGTAAACTCAAAATATCCATTTCTCTTTTACATATTAATATTAAAACTATATATAGTTACATTTTTATTAAAATTAAACCTGATATTTAGCGGCTACCTCGATGCTGACACACCGCACGACTGACACACTAACATTCACATAGTCATACAGTCATACAATATATCCATACATACACACATAGAAATGTTTTCGGGGCAGCAGTAGCATTTCGTAAGACTATAAAGGGAGGGTGTATAGCATAAATCAACAATTATGCGGATATAGAAGAACAATGAGGCCGGTACTAGTATGCGGTCGGGGGAGTAGTCCATGTAGCAGCAGCAGCAGCAGTGATAAGCGAGAAGACAGAGACTTGAAAGAGAGTCGCAAAAGCTTATCCATTCCTGTATATATCGGTGCCTCGGAAGAAGAAGGGCACAACTCAGAATATAGCGATAAAGACAAAGCCCTAAAATTATTACGAAGAAAGGTACAACATCAGAAA